>JAWLRI010000906.1:1177832-1190172 GCA_034781795.1 Crypturellus tataupa | reverse complement strand
TCCAGTTGGTTATCCCATCATAGAAGGCTATCAGGTTAGTCAAGCATGATTTCCCTTTTGTGAATCCATGCTGACTACTCCTGAGCACCTTCTTGTCCTCCACATGCCTATATATATTTTTACAAATGAACTCCTGTTTGTTTAGGAAGTCCTTTTCATAGAATGAGTAAAATAAAGATCTCTAATCTCAGTTATGGGGGATGCAGTCACAGAAATAATGCAGGATTTAGATTTGACTTAACTAAGGTAAATTTTAATCTTTCTTTCCCCCAAAGTAAGCAATAAAGAAACATATCTGGAGAACCACACAAAGATCTCTCTCCCTTAATAGTGAGGGGGGAAAGAGAATGTCCCTTTGTGCAGCCTGTGCTCCCGAGGTGGAGCGGCATTTTATGCCAAGAGCTTTTCTTTAAAAGTTCTTTCAGTTGGTTGTAAGCAGGAAGGTTTATTTTTGGCAAAGATAACTGCAGCATGCAAAATGAAAGTACAACTTGACTGGAGAAAGAGCTGCTAATCTCCAGGGTGCTTCTGTCCAATTGTGTTTTTGTGTTGGGAAAGCAGATCTCATCACCCTCCTCGCAGGGTACAGATGAATGCAAGATGAACTGTGGAGAATGAGAATGTAGGGCAGACTTATGAAGCTGCCACAGTGTCTGCCAAACAGATTTTAAACAAACCACATCAAATAAGCCATCATCATTCTACATAAACGCTTTGCAAATACTCGAAATTCAACTTGTTGGGCTTGTGCATGATTCCAATTGGGTATGTTAAGGGAATATATAAATACTGTGCTGCTTACAGGCATCTTCAGGCTCCTTCACTTAAGACAGTTGGATGCTACCTAAAAAACAGCATTTATGTAATTGGCAGTCTCTCCCATGGCCCTGCCAAACATGCACAGAGATTGACTAGTTTTCTAGAGTACTTTGTCATGTATGTAAAAATTAGTCATTATTCTCCAGCTATGGATTATTAGAAATAGTCCTGGAATATGCTTGTTAACAATTGGTTCCTTTTTTGCATTTCTGTCCCTTAATCACTGGTCATAATTGAATAATTAACAATTACACTAAATTGTTGATTTTTAGTTGTTTAGCTGATGAAGGGATTTCTTCCCTGCTCTTGTAGAGTACAGGCTGTCTGATGTTTGTCTCTAATGGCTGTTTCCATCAGGAAAGTGCTAGGTTTATTTCTCCTCATACTTCTCTGCTGAGTTGCAACTTCTCAGCTATGTTGGCAGATTCAGTTCTTGTTTCATCTTCAGGACACCGGAGATCCTTTACCATGGATTATTTTTCACAAAGAGCAGCTTGTTCCATGGTATTGGTGGTGATATCTTCATTGCTTTAACTTCTAGTGTTTGTATGTTACTGGAGACAGGGAGACGAGATCTGTGGAACTGCAAAAGAAGGAACCTACCGCTTTTGACATGAATGAGGAGTCAGCTTCCAGCATGACTGCAAGGGGTGAGAGAGCGGTCTACAGAGTGAAGCTGTAGTAGTCACTTGTTTTGGAGTTCTCTCCATGTTGCATTCCTTTGTTTTCCAATGTTTCTTAATTGTATTTAGAAGAAGTCAGGAGAAGTTTCTTCAACAAAAGTAACCAGTATCAAGCATAGGATATGTGTCCCAGTGTCAGCAGAAATGGCCTCAAGTGCTCTGATTAGGAAGGATGGAAAACAAGTGGCAAGTGCTTTGTTTATCAAATGAGTCTTTTTCTGCTCATGTTTGCATTCTCATAATTGTAAAATGTCATAATTCAAGTGGCAATTAAGGTAACGTGCAAATCAGGCAATTGTGCATGCAGCTGGCCAGTTGTGCATGCACAATTACCCAAATTACAAATGGAATCGTGGTAATTCCATGCACAAATAAGGCATGCAAATGTGCCATAGCAGTGTAAAAAACCAGCTTTTTATTTTGCATCAGAGGATGATTTCTGGGAGAAAAAAAAGCAGAATGGAGATGTTGTGGATCACTTGCTTTGTTTAGGAAGTCATTTGCTAATGAGAATGTTGCTAAAAATTATCAATTCTAGGGTGGCTTTATGGGGTTTTTGAACATTCTGGGATATGGTTCTAGTTACTATGGTTCTAGTCCCTGTTATAGGGCAAAATGCTTCTGAATTTTCTTCACATGTAGCAACCTGTTTTAACTATTGGTGGTGAAGGTGGGGACATGTACAGAGGAAACTAGCTATTTACTGAAATAATCTCTGAAGTATGTGTTCCTAGATCTGAGAAGTTTTGTGCATCAAATTATTTGACTTTCAACAAATTGTGAAGGACCTTGTTACTATGGTTGTACTACTTGGATGTATGAGCATCTTAAGTCTTACAGAACTATTTACTGCCTTAAAGTATTTGAACATGAGATGATGGTTGAACCATGCTTTTACTACAACCACAGTTAAATATATATGTATTTGTGTTCTAGAGCCAGAAAACAAAGCTGTAATCACTTTGTCATTTCTTCGGTGAAATGTAGTATTCCTATATCTACATATCAGTCTTGTACTTTTTTAGTTCTCTTCCCAGATGTTCCAAGTCTAGCAGTAGAGTATAAGGTGGTTGGGAAAGAGTTGTTGGGAGGAGTGAGAATTTCCTTTTAGCAGAATTCAAGGAAAGGGTGGGAAAAATCAGATTTGCAAGCTGAAGGTGTCCAGAAGAGAGCCTTGTAAAACTAGCATTTTCAGTGAGAAATAAAACTTATAGTTATGTAATGCTGTATGAAATTGAAGTAGTGATCTCAGCTGACTGATGCTTTTAGCTTTCTCCTCCAAAGCATAGTTAGGTTGGAATGAGCTTTGTAGTGATAGAATACGTGTCTCCTCTTGGCAGTGAACTGGATGCCGTTCACCAACTTCTAGTCATGTTCATCTCTAATGTTGTGAATTATTTATGCTTATCCTTAGAGTTCACCTTACAGAAGAAAAAACAGAGCAACAGGGTATAAATAAGAATTCTTTCTCTTTTCAATTAGCATGCAGAGCTCTGATCAATGTTTTGCATAGGTAACTAAAACTTGGGTAAAATAATGAATGGTGTGTCAAATTCTGCTTTTTGAACAGGTTGATCTGGAGCTGAAAAAAATCCATCCCTTTGGATGCAGAATGACTGTAATGGTTGAGCTGTTGGTAGGTTTAAATGGGAGTAGCTGTGGTCAAAGGCACAAACCGTGATATAGGTGATAACTATGAGTCTGTGGCTGAGTGTTGTGTACCTTCATGCCCTGACATGGATATCTGTTGTAGTAAGGGATGCATAACTAGATGATGTACTCCTTCAGGCAAGTCTCAGAGTAAATGAACCTCTACTGGGGAAACGCATCCCAGCTTGCACATGTACAACTCTAGAAACTATTGGCTTGAACATCTCAGCTAAAATTAATTAGCTGAAATGATCATTGCTATGTGCACTAACATAGTCCCCTCTGAATATCTGGAGAGTATCATGTTACTAATGAAGAGAGGCTGCCTTGCAGCTTGCAGGCAGTGGTATGTGCTCCCGAGAGCTCTTCTAAGTGGGAAACGTACTCCCAAAGATCCAGGACAGAAGGAAAATGTCCCTCCAGGCTGCAGTATCCACTTTGCTGGATACACTTACATATAGGTCATTCTTACTTCAGGAAATCATGCTTGCTAAAGATTATTTTTTTAAAGTTGTTATAATTGATTTGCATTTAGAGATATTCTTTGCATTAGAGATATGCTTTAGTTCTGCATCAGATGTCAATCTTGATTCTTATTCTTATGCATGGAGTCTAGCACAGAGCGTCTCTTCAAAGTATAATCCAAACAGTACTAACTGTTTAAATGGTAGGTTTGCTCTAAATAAAAGGTTCTATGTGGGAGACAAAGGAAGATGATATTTTTTGGCCTTAGGATACATAAGTAACTATAGAGGTGCTGGGGGCCGAGACTTCCTTCTACTGTGGTGCTCCAGCTGTTCATGTTATCTGCCTTTTCCCAGATACTCAAAGATACCTTTGTATTCTGACAGTTTTAAGATCTTTGTACAAACCCAAGTTGGTCTTGGGTGAAGATAAGGGCAGGACAAGTAGGTTTTAAAAAAAAGGGGGGGGGGAGGGGAAATCTTCATTAGAAAGTTAGAAAAACACCCTTAGTCTTAAAAACCAACCAGTGAAGGGGTGAGAGGAGTGAAATGAGCAGCAACCAAGTTTGATAGCTGAAGAGATAAATGAATCTTCAGAAGGCTGATTTGGAGCCATCAGCCTGATGTGCAGAGGGACACTTCTCATCTTGGCCACACTTAGCAAGGCAGGATTTTGAGGGCTCAGTGGAGTTGGAATTGATTGCCTTTAAATTGTGATCTAGTGTTCATAAAAAGGAAATTGCTCTATCTCCTTCTCTTTGGCACCAGATTTAACCTTGTTTCACCTAAAATATGATCCCTTAATGCATGCCATTTTTAAGCAGTTGGGCTAACTATGAAGGCTAAAAATGTATATCAATGGTAAATGTGATTTTAAAAGGTTCTTTAATAGACTCCAAACCACAGTTTGTAATGGCCCAAAATTGACTTCAGCTCAGGACCTGCTGCGGTGCCACTTTTACCCTTGACTCTCCTGCAGTGATGCCAAATCCTGATTTGCAAAACCCTTTAGTAACTTGCTGTCTCCAAAGGTTACAGAACTTATTTCATTCACCCAGTTAATTTACTTCAGGCTGATTAAGGTGATGGTAGTGCAGGCAATGGCCTGGATCCCAGTAAAATAGTTCACCAGTAGCTCCTTCCACAGAGAGAAATAGCTGATATGAGAGGAGGATGTGGTGTGATAAAGATCTGCTCTGACTTGCACAGAACTGGTGTGCCCACTAAAGACCTTCTCAATTAACTTGTCAGGTTAAACAGCAAGCAGAGATGTTTTTCCCTTTTCAGTGGTTTATCACTGTAGCACAGGTGTTGTTTCAGCTGACAGCAGGCTTCTCTAAGACCAGCATCCTGTTTTTTCCTCCCTTAGTAGGTTATTCACTTCAGAGCAATTGAAGCATGATCCAGAAAGTAATATGACTTATTTATTATATTAAAACTTTCTGGCTATTTCCCATAACTGAGCAATTCCCTCAGATTAGTCACTTTAAAAAGGCTGATTTTCAGCACAATGACTTGTGGAGTTGCTGCAATACTGGCAATGCACGTGCCCATCTAACATGGCTTCACACTCATGGGGTTTTGCCACTCTCCTGCACTTTAATCTTAACTGTTACCACACAGCTGTGGCCTTGCTGGTGTTTTGCCATGTGTATCCAGGTCTGTGCTAATGGGTGGTATTTCTGCTAGTGGTTGGTGTGACTGTGAATGAATTTGTGTGCAAAATGTTAGCTATCTTTTGCCCATCTGTTGCTTAGGCTTTTATGTTAAACAGTTAGTTGGGTGATCACTGAAGACTTGAAAACCTCCTCAAAGTGAGTGTAATTATAAGAAATACAAAAATACAATTTGATCTATGGAAGTGACTGGGAGGGGGAAAAAATCTATAAAATAATAGTGGCAAAATTTGGAGGGGATTTAAATACTCATTGCTGAACCCTTGACTGCAGAGAGGGCTGAGACACACTTAATGCTCCGTTGGGTCTGCCTTGCTCAAGGGAACGTGTGGTTGTGAAGCAGAAACTCTTCACTGGATGGATATGAGTGCGCCTTTAGTGCAAAAATGGCATGAAATTATCCTTTCCTAAAGCAGCTTTCAGTGTGACTTTAGGAAAAGGTACAGAGACAGAAAGTAGGAAGGAGTTATATTTTGCTAATTGGAATAAGCAATGATTCTAATACCATGTGTGTTCTGTTAGTTTTTTCAGCATCATGGGAGAGCAACTATTAAGGGAGAAAGAAATTAAATGGGGAGGCTCACTGTAGTCATGTTGATTTAGATTTATAGATTCTTTTTGAAAGCTAAACTGTAAATGGTCTGTTTATACTTGAGTTGTCTGCTTATTTATTGCAGATAGAAGTTAGTACCAACTGATATGGACCCAAGGAGACCTGGCCTGTGGGGCATGGTATGATCCATTTCTGCTGGGTCTTGTAGGTGCACCTGGCCTGGACAATAAATTGGCCTTATTCGCTGCCAAATCAATATGACTATCATGGGAAAAGGGTGGCAGGGGTTTACAAGGAGTTGTTCCTAGCATATAAAGCAGCCTGTGTGATGAATGTGGGTGAGAACCTAGTGGTCTGAATTAGAGCTAGATGTAGATCTCCATGGGTGAGCACAGGAAATAAAGGGTCCCTCTAGATATCAAAAAATAAATGGTGTTAGTGAAGCCCTCTTATGTTTCTGTGGTTTTAAGCAAGTGTTACAAATGCAATTTCAAAGATAATTTCAGATGGTTTATTGGATTTGTTTGAGGCAAAGTGTGACATTGTAGAAACAATGCAAAACAAACCCAACAACAACAGGAGAGCTACTTTAATTGCCTTGTAGCATACAGCGTTACCAAAAGTAGAAACATGATTAAAAAGAACTTGTTTCAGTCTCAGTAGTATCTTTTCATTAATGTTATAATGCTCCCTTGGATGATTTGATTCCTTTATTCAGACAGAAATGTAACTGGCAGTTGATATAATCTTGTTAGGATTCAAGTGTCCTGTCATCTCACAACAAACGTGGTTATTTCCTGATTTAGCTGGCTTCTGAAATGACCTCAGATTCACTTATGCCTGAAATTATCTTGCAGTCTACCAACTGCAGTGTTGCTAGCAAGGGGAATCAGCAATAGCTGGTGTAAATGCCCATACAATATTAATTGTATTAATGAAATGCAAATGAGGTCATGCAAAAAAGACACAGACAGATGGTTTTTCTTTACCTGTACCATTTAGCTAGGAAATGTGATATGAAGGAAGGATGTAAAATGCTCTTTAGACTCTAATAGCACTGAAAAAAAAGGTAGGCAATGTGTGAGCTGTCACAGGCGTTTGAACACTGTCAGTGTTGATGACTGATATGGGTCCATGATGAAGCTGCAGGCGTAGGATAGTTGTGGCCTGATTTCATTATGAGCTTATTTGAATTGTAGTTCTTCAGGGCCAGGAATGTGTCTCTTTGGATGTTCTGCTCAAAACAATGCAGGGCTGAAGTCTGCTGGAGATGTATAGGTGCTATCACAGAGCTGGTAATTGGACAAATAGTATATTGCAGGAACAATTTGCACCCTTCCACCCACACTTTGTTGCTTGAGAAGTGTTTGAGGGCAGAAACTAACCCTGCATGAGCATTGACAGGAAAAGAAATATAGATGTTCTGGTTGATATCAATGTGACCTTGATGGAAGGTGCTTCATATTACAGATGATAATTCTGCAATTGGTATTGCAGAATAATTGGATATTTAGTATTTGTTTAGCCATAGGGGTACTGGATGACTTGTGCAATCTTCTAGTCCTGATGTAGTTTCAAGAATATTCTGGTAACATGTTTAATATCTTGTGATTTGATTAAGAATATACTTAAACTTTTATACAGTCGGAGCTTTTTTACTACTGATTATTAAAATGTGATATGTAAATTCCAAACTAAATATCAGGATCATCTTATCCTAGGTATTTATTACTTTGATTACTTCAAGTATTTCTGCAGTGCAGCTGCTAATATATAATTTTCCTTTTAAAGGTAGTCTCTGAGAAAAAAAAACAACTTTTTATTATCTCTTTTCCCTCAGTTGATTGGGGGTTACTTTTTCTGTCTAGAAGCTGATTAAGCTTCCTTGCTGGTAAATCTGTGCTGTCAATCCTATCTCAATCAATAGTTATTTACATCTGTGGATTGTTCTATTTAATTTAAAATCCAAGTCTTGGTATAAGAAGGAGTTTTACTAGTTTATAAAGGCAGCCTCTAAAATGGGAGGCACAAAGCGCTATCATTTGAATCATCTGTACTTCGTTATTATTCTTTATTTATTATGGGTCCGAGTAACTTTGTTCAGTGCACACTTCCAGCACAATCTTGCTGGTGAAATGTGACCAGGAGAGTGTGTAGGCTCAGCTGTTCAGACCTTTGTCACACTGAAACGTGGTATAACTTAATCTGGTGGCAAATCACCCACATGCTGTGTTTCCTGGTACACACTGTGCCTTAACTTGAGGACTCTGTCCCTTTTGTTCAGAGACCACCCTTTCCTTTGCTGTTCTCAACTACATGGCATTCCTCCTTGTAACCAAGTAATCAGTTGAATGAGAAAATAACAAAAGGAGAGGAAATCACGGCTGCAGGTTTGAGCACAGTTCATCAGCAGGAAACTGACATGAAAAATTATCACAATAGGACTAGCCAATAAATTAATGTCCCTCCAGTTTTAGGCATATGGCCCAGCAGGCAGCTCTTGAGCTGCCCCTCTACCCATCTGGTGGGAATAAGTGAATGGGTTCCTACCTTTTGTCTTCAGGAAAACTATTTACCTCCCTGCTCTATCATCAGCTGTGGGCAGGATAGTGTCTTTGACAGTCTTTTACTTCCCTTTTGATACAGTGGATTTGTTTTGGTAGAAGATGTGCTTTCTCTGAAGAAAGAAGTATGAAGCCTCTTGAGCTTTTCAAATAATTATTTAATTATACTGGTTGTGTCTTAATCCTTCCCTGAGACCCTATCATGCTAAATGTGATGCTAAGTAACCACAATAGTTCCTTAGAGGATTTTCCAAATTAATTGCTCAGAATCAGCCTGGACTGGAAACGTTCTCATGAAGTCCTTGCAGAGAGAACAGGGATGAGGATGTCCACTGATTTTTGCTGCTGTGATACAAATTCAGGTGTTTTGGCACTGGAGTCTACTGCTCTTGTGTTCGCTCAGAATTTCGCTCAACAAAAGCATCACTTCTCTTTTTAAAAACAATAACCAAGTTAAAAGTCTTTTTACATGTGTGGGGTGTGTTTTTGTGCTTTTTTGTCAGCATTGAAATTCTATAGCAGCAAATAATTCTTTCCTCAATCTCCTTTTTCATTTTTTTTTATCTTGAACAAAAGATTGAGTTATGCTACAAGCTTCTTAATGCAGACATCCTCTGGCATGTGTATTTATTTCAAAGTTGAGTTAGTATAGTGAGTGCAAAAGCACAACCAACTGGATCTTTTAGGGAAAAGCATAAATAATTCCAGATGTCAGTGGAAGATGGAACACTTGGACAAAGTAATAAGACGACTTTGACTAACTGTTCTGTTTTCCTTTGAAGCCTGCCTGTAGTAATGAGGAATGGATTTCTCTATTAATGTTGAATGTTGGCTTCATTGTCCCCTCTTGCAACATCAGCATTATTTAAATTCAGTGGGAAAAGGGTTTTGTTCAAGTGAGTGCCAACACATACAAATTAAGCACTTAGAGCTGGAGAAAAATACCTTGAATTCTAGAGAAAAATGGAAACCTTGCAGATGCTGGATGGTGCCATGGAGATGCTTTGTTGTGTTGTCTTCTGAGGCTGCTTCTCTTGCAGACCTTGTGATTTGGCTGTGTGCTACAGTAGGTAAAACCATTCGCAGGAAGGTGGTTTGGCACAGGCCTCCACTGATGCTAAGAGTGAAACTGTTCATTTTTCTGTAAGGTAGAATTATGTCCAGCTATAGAGCTATTAGCAGGTTTCTTAATGAAGTCTTGAGCAATCAGCCAGTGCAGACAGGTCTCCTGTCCACTGTGTTCTGGAGGAGAATAAGACCTAGGGAGGCAGATCTCAGACATAGGGATGAAATTGCCTCTCTTCAAACCTCAACATGTGGAAGTCTGATCTAGCAACTGGGAGAAAAATCTCTGTACTTGTGGCATGCGACTTAGGAGCAGTGATGTTTTGAGGTACAAGTCAGTGTAAATGGGTGCAGATGCCTCATGCAGCACATTGAGAATTTGCTCTCACAAAATGCTCAAGTGCTCATTATTTTGGGTGAGACTCCATCCTTTTGAGATGAGTCATGGGCACTGCTGCCAAGCCCCGCACGCCGGCAGAATTAGCTGCATTGTCTGGAATGGCAGGGGGCACGTTTTCAGATTTTAGAGGATAAATGGCAATGTGCAGCAGTAATCAGTTGTTGCAAACATTATTCTAAATCAGACTGATTAATGATTACATTATGATGGGTTCTATTTGGACACAAAGCTGGATGTTATGATTTTGGCAGCAGAGCAAAGACCTTGTTTTGACTGCTTGCTTTGCTTCAGCAATCGGGTGCTTTCTGTCTTTATGGGAACTCCTATCAGAAGATCTGACTTTAACTTGGCATGAACTAGTGTAAAAAATGCAGAACAGCCTTCCAGGTGTGAAATTTGACCAACTCTTTGGTATTTTGTATGTGCAAGGGAGTAGTTGTGCAAGGGCACCCTAGTGATATGGCAGGGCTATAGGAGTCTGGAGATGTTCATGTTGCGCTGTCTGGATAATATTTTCTTAGGAGGTTTCTCCAGGTACCAGTCCAGAGCGGCTAAAAGAGCCTGTGTTTGTGCAGCCTGGATGCTGCAAGGTGGTGGTGGCTGGCTTATTTTCTCAACTTTTATGCAATTCAGGTTTAGTCCCCTGAGGGCTAGGGAGTTGATGAAGCAAAAGTGAAATGTAAAACAAGCTTTTGAATTACTTTGCTACTAAGCAAGAAAAATCTTTCTGTATTTTTTGGGTCATGAGTAACTGATGCATGTCTGCAAACACAGCAGAATGAAGCCTGGGTCCAAAGGGCTCAAGTACCTCTTGGTTTTCCTGTGCTGTGGAGCTGGGTGACTTCATGATCTAGAATGACTTGGGGAAAAATCAGTATGTGTAGCTTTCCTAGATTAAAACAAATAACCACTTCACACTCATGTAATGAAGTATCTTTTTGAAAAAGTGAACACAAGTGATGCATGGAGAAGACGTTCTGTTCTCCTGTCTCTCTGTGTTCGTGCCTGGGCTTCCCTTGCTAAAACCTCCTGGGGACCAGGAGGGATGCGGAGAGGGCAGCAGGACACAGTGGTTTGAGTTTGTGTTCTGACACTGGGTTTGCTCACTGAGAGATGCTGCCTGGTGTGAGGATGAACTTTCAGCTAAAGAAGATACTACCCATCCGACTCTTTTTCATGTTGTTTACTGTTACCATCCTTTTAATAACCAGCAATTTAGTAAATCACAAGCTTTCTCACTAAGGTGGCACTACTTCAGCTTGAGTTTTAAATGCATGCCTTCACATGGCACAAAATTCAAGCAGATGCTGCAGTAAGTGCCTTTCCTTTTCGGTGACAAAATGAGTTGTTCTGCTATAACTCTTGTGGGGAAGCCATGCAGCAGGGAAGTCTCTTATCTGGGATAGGTAGCCAGTTCTCCATTAGTCTCATTTCTGTCAAATCTTTTGCCAGACATATATGAGCATATTCTTATATTAAATAAAACTGGCCAAAATTGTGTGTGTGATTATAACCAGTGGAAAATGACAAGTGAAAGCAAAGGTGCAAAACTTGGTCTGGCAGTTGGTTCTAGTTCACTGATTCCTGCTTATGTAAGTTCTTGGTAGCAATCTTGAGGGTTGGGTCTATTTATGCATATTATTTTTGTTCTTCTTTGGAAACCTTGAGCTAAGAAATACCAAAGAATTTTAGCAGGTTGTGGAGACTTTCACATTCTGTTCTGGACTTTGGATAATAAGCAAGTCATCCATTGCCTGTAAATTGCCTTTATATATATTAAAAACAAACAAACAACAAAAAAGTAAAAAAACCTTGTTAGAAAACATTTGATTATGGAACACCTTGATATGTGTGTCTTGCAGAGCTTGGATTGTTTGAGAGATGTAGGCAACTGCAAAATACCTCTTTTCTCAATGACAATACAGACTTGCATCTCCCATACACTTCTGCAGCAGTGATTTAATGAACAGTTTCATTCCATCAGCTTTCCAGCAGTGACTTCCTTGACTAGGTTGTTGTTAGAAAAAACATTAAACAAACCAGTTGAGTTTCATTATGTCTGTTTTTAGTAAATAGGAAAGGAAAAATATATACTTTTTAAAGGCAGTTAAAGATAGTTTTGTGGCAGTAATGGGAATTAAGGAATGAGATTTTCTTCAATAAAAGGAAGGTGGTTTATTAACTGTGGTGGCAGTTAATGAGGTTGAACGTATGCATGTATGTAGAAAGAGAAAACCAGATTTTCACAAGTGACCATTCTTTGGGTATTGTTTTACATTATGGAATCATAGAATCATAGAATGCCTAAGGTTGGAAGGGACCTCTAGAGGTCATCTAGTCCAACCCCCCTGCATATGCAGGGCCACCTAGGGCATGTGGCACAGGACCACATCCAAGCGGGTATTGAAGATCTCCAGAGAAGGAGACTCCACAACCTCTCTGGGCAGCCTGTTCCAGTGCTCTGTC
>JAWLRI010000906.1:1126177-1177732 GCA_034781795.1 Crypturellus tataupa | reverse complement strand
TAGGAGGATGTTGTGAGGGACGGTGTCAAAAGCCTTGGTGAAGTCAAGATAGATGACATCCACCGCTCTCCCCTCATGACTTGTCTTATTTTAGACTTTTAACTGTGATTGCGTCTGACCTAGATGTCTTGGTTCTTTTAATAGTCAATGAAAAAGACTAGGCATTTTTGCTGTGTAGTTCACTTCCATCTGAAAATGGTCTGAACAGTCATGTTGAACATTTCTTTCTTTCCGTGGATCAGAGGAGGAACTCGGATGCAAAGGGATGAGTCCCATTTTTGGATCTGAATTTTGATGAGCAATTGAGCCTCAAACTGAGGAGTTTGCCATTAGTGCAAATACTGGGGTTCAGCCCATGTGGAGGTGCGGGCTGGGAAAACTGCAGTGCTTGACAGAAGGTCAAGCCAATTGCCTGCTCTATGGGGTCCCACCTTGTCTGCAGCGGTGAGCCCATATGGGAGCATGACCCCACCACTGTGGGAGAGTGATCCCTGGTGCCACTGCCACCCAGCACTTCTCAAAGCTTTAACATCGAAAATGCAGTAGACCAAATCCTTTTCTGAAGAAGTTCAGGTCTTATTTCCATGACTTTTTTTTTTTTTTGGAATACCACAAATTATTATTTCTGAAGAGAATTATTTCTTTGGTGCTATCACTTAAATTGTTACCCATTAGGATGGGATGGTTGTAAATCAAAGGGATGAGGAATTTTCATTAACAGTTTTTTCCATGCTTACTCAAGAAATAAACTCTCCTCTTTCAGCTGTGAAGAAAAGAAATCTTAAGTCTTTCATTTGTTTTGAGAGAGTTGCTGACCATGCTCATCTCATTGCATTTCTTTATATACTTTATTCTTCTTTAGACAGATTGCAGTTAGGTTAAATTCTCTAATGAACTATTCAGCTGTGCCTGAAAGCACAGCTGTTAATCTAGAAACTTTCAGTAATTAATCAGGATTATTTCTCCTACCTAAATATGAGGTATATCCAGCTCAATGAATCAAAGTGACCCATAAAAACATACTGTGAAACATTGGAAAATCTGGGCAAATATATAAACATGCTTTCTAGTCTCCTTGTGAGTACTTTCACCTTCAAAAGAAATCTCTAAATGTGTATTCTTTTTAAGCATTTCTTCAAGGAAAATTGGCTGGTATATGGCAGAAATAAGCTAGCCCCCAAAGTTATGCCTACCTGCATTAGCAAATGTATTTTTCTCCTTTTTTTCTTTTTCTTAAATGTAAACCATTATCTATTACACCTGGGAGTAAAAATAAGTTAAGTGAAAGGAACTCATGGTTAAGACTGGAACCTAACAATTAGCTTTCACTTGGAGGGGAGGAGGAAGGGGAAATTATGAAGCATGCTGTAAAATACACTTTAGTGAGCAAAATAATGAGACTTATGAAAAATACAATCATTTTAGCAAACCTTATATACAAGGAATAATAATCAGTTCTCCATAGCATTAACCAGAAGGAGCACTTAAATTTTTTGACATCCTTAATCCTGGAGCCTGGGGAGCACTACAGAACATTTGCATTAAATTACTCCTCATTTTCCCAGCCCTGTCTGCCCCTTCCATAGGCTTTGCTGCCAGCATTTGTGAATTTGGCAGAAACCTCCTGATTTTATAGCTAATATTGTCATCTCCTGCCAGGAACATCAGAGTAAGGTACATTATATGCTGCATGACAATTAAGGGTTGGGAGAAATGGTGCCAATTTTGCATGCGGCACCCAGGTGTCGTCATTTGTAGGGAATTAGTGAAACATTAAAGGGGATATTTGTGTGCATTGTTTTCTGGGTGTTTCTGTGGGGGGTCCAGGTGAGCTCCTGCAGGAGGGAGGGGAGCCTGTGTTTTTTGAGGAGGACAGTGGTAGGAAGCTGGAAAATTCCCATGTCTGAGCCTGTGTGACTGTGCTTGGTACGGCCTTCCCTGTGATCATTGGCTGTGCTGGCTGAGTGACACAGACCACTTTTTGCTTTATGTGACTGTCCAAATGCTGCTGTTCAGGCTCCCACCTTGGAGCAAAAAGTGGCCTTTACTCCTGGCCTAATTCTGCTTTCCTTTAAAATCTGGCCGATGCAACAGAAATTCTGCTGATCTGGCTGCATTGGCACGTGGGCTCTCCTGGGCTGCTGCAGCCACATAGGATGAAGCTATAGCAGCACATGCTAGTGTAGCATATTAAGAGCGAGCAGATCTGCATGTAGGATATTTCATTGCTGTGTCTTAATCCATGTAAGCATGCTGAGTAGAAAGTGGTGTAGTCAGTGGTGAAAGCCCCTAGTTAATCTTGGAGAATGGCATGTTTGTATAAATGCATTTAAATGGGAAAAAAATTATCAGCATGCTTTATTTTTAAACAATATTTATGGAAAACATCCATACCTCCTCTCCTACCATTGTATGGTAGGAGAGGATATTGTGAGGGTAAGTTGATTATAAGAATGTCGGCATCTTTAGAGGGATGGGGTGGCTGCTTTTGAAAACCTCCAGGTAAACCGAGACACCGAAGCTCAATCCTGCCAGGCAGCGCGCCACAAGCACAAAATCTTCTCCTGGCTATTGTATTAGCAGAGGTAATAGCATGTTTCTTTTCAGGGTTATCATTAGGGATGACACCCCTAGGAAAGAGTGAAGCTTAGAACCACCTGCCTTGGGATTCCTAAGATTGAGAGCAACACATTCAGTTAAGCAAGTGGACTGGATTAGCACTGCCTGGGAAATAGAGCTGGGTATCCTGAGTGAAATAAAAGTACTTCACAAAAAATTGGTCTGGCTTTTCTTTCCCAAAGGAGGAGAAAAACAAACACCAAAACAAACGAGCAAAAACCTTTTGGAAGTATCACTGTTGTTTCAGTAATATGAAATGCTGTACTTTAATTTTATAAAATAAATTCTTTGGCATTATGTAACTCAATATTGTTCAAGTCAAAATATTGCTATGATTTTGGCATTACGGAAATCAAGCTTAAGCAGAAATACATGCTTTCCCAATGAAAGTTCATGAACCTGCATTTTCTGTTAGAAAGCAATTTTGTTGAAATGTAACTTGGTGATCTCTATTCCAGAATTATGCTAGTTGTGCATTACTGTTTTTTTTTCCAGATAGTTTCCTAGACTTGTGATTTCTTCTTTCGGATCTGCAGAGTGGTCAAGGTACTTGTTGGCATGTGTATCTAAGCACAATGTGGTCTGACAGCTGCAAAAATTTGTTGCCTGCTCTGTGTGTTGCTTCCTCCATTGGTCTAGCTGTGCCAACTGCTTATGTTGGTGCACGCATAGATTTATTGCTGTAATATGCTCAATAAAACCATTGGTGTGCTACTTAGTGCCACAGCCCTAAGCCATGGAAAGTGCTGTTGAGCCCTGTTAGCAAACAGTGTAGCCTTACAGTGTGTGGGTGGGAAGAAAGTGTTAATATTTCAGCAGTTGCCTGAGGCTTTCACTACTCTAATGCCGGCCCTGCTCCATATTTAGGATTTTGATCAAATGAGGATATTTAATATTTTTACATTCTGTGTTGAAATGATGTCCCAAAGTAGGCTATTCTGGCGGGGGGCAAGAACCTTAAACTGCCTAAACCATCTCCACATCCCTGCTGCAAAACTCAAGTCTTTGAACTAGATGCCAGACTTGGTGAGGAAAAATATTTAGCATGTTTTATGCAGCAGGTTGGACTAGATGATCATTGTTTCGCCTTTTGACTTTAAAATCTTTGAAATCTTAGGGAGTGTAAAATTCTGGAGAGATTTACACTTGCTGCTTTGGAAGTATTCCCAGTGATAGTATCACTGTTATATTAAAAGCGAGCCGAAGTTGTCTCAGGAGCCATAAGCTTTACATGACACACAAGACTTAAATCTTGCTGAAAAGCCCTCTATGTAGCAATTTAAGGGGAGGGAAATTAAGAGTAAGCTGCAACGTGGCTTCTGAGATGTAAGAATCTATTGATTTGCCACAGAGCTTGCAAAAGCAACAGGACTTCCTAGAATACCTCGGTTAGTCCTTTTGCTCTATCCTCCATTTACACAGGCCTTTAAGGAGACCCTCTGTAGTGCTACCCCATTCCCACCTAGCTATTATAGCTCTATATTGTGCACATGAATCTGAAGTACAGAGTAAGCATCCCTGTGGGGTTCTACTCTGAAAGTCAGGAAGCTGCCACAGGATTCAAGTTGGCAGTCTGTTTTTTTTTTTTTTTTTGTTTTTTTTTTCCCTTGTTATTTCTTTGCTTTTACCAAAGAAATGGGTAGTTAGATGGGATCACCATGGTGCCCAATATGGGCAACTGAAAGCTCTGCTAGTCAAGTCAGCTTTTTCCCCTTTGTCAGATGACTTTTATGTGCAAGGGTAGGGAGACTTTATATTGAAATGGCTTTCCAGAAAGGATGTGGAAAAGGGAACTCTTTTGCTGTACAGCAGGAAGAGAGGCTAGGGACAAGGGAACCAGTCTGGCTAAAGCGTCTTGGTAACGAGTCTAGTAGCATGAAAAGGGTTGTATCGCTCTGAAGTTGGCTCTCTGGTGTGCTCACTGCCTTGTAGCTGAGCAGATTGTCACTCTGGCGTAGGAGATGCAGGAAGGGAAGCTCTCGGTGACAAGAGCCTTCCCGGTTTGCCAGATGTCTCCCCGGTGTGATCGATGACTCTGCCTGGGCAACGTTTAAGGAGGGAAGCAATGAAGTTATCTTGAAATCACATTGCTGGAGGATGTCTTCATGGCGGTGTTGAGAGAGCAGGAGGAAGAAAATGTTTAAATCCTAGGTAAAAAAAGAGGCACCTCTCCCCATTTAGAGGAATTAAAGAAAAGCCTTTGCAGTCTTTGTAGAAGTGGAAAATATTGCCTGTGGAGCTGCTGGTGTTTCATTACCCAATTAAATGCAGTATCTTGCTTCAAAGGAGAAACAAAAGATCCTTTGTTCTTACAAGAGTAATTCTTTATTTCTGTTAGCCTGCACTTATACTTCGGGCACCCTTCTTGAGCCATGTCACTTACCAGTAAGTGTTTTTATGCCAAATACAGTAGGAAATACATGTGGGGCATTGTTGTTTTATTCATTACGTGCTATGATTTATTTTTGTGTGGAGTACTAGCATGCTGTTAGTGTCTGGAAACAAGTAGAGATGTTCCCTCAAATACTGTTTTTAATACTTTGGAAAGAAATGGAGAAAACTGGGAGGAGAGCTAAAGAAGGAGATTCTGGGATGTGAATATGCTGGCAATGGGAAGAAAACAGGGAATCCCTGTCATGCCCTGGAAGCTAATGCACTGACCCCAAAACATTAGAGTCCAGGGAGAGAATACCATTAATTTTAATAGGGTTTGGATCAAGTTGCACTAAGGTAAACACTCCCTTCAGCATGAAGATATGGATTTTTGCAATGATTCTATGCTTTTTTGCTTCTGTTTACTTTTCCATTGTCAAGTCCTGCAATCTGTGATCCTTTTCTATCCATCTAGTCTTCCTGATTTGTGCAGAAGGTATCACACACACTCAGCTCCACTGTGCGGTGGTGTAAAATCTAATAGTCTATTTTACGTGTGTACTGTTACCCTCCGCAAACACTGTGACAGATGTCAGAATACTTATTACTCTCACTTTCACGATTTTATAATTTTCTCTTAATTATTATTATGAGGACATTTTCTACTGAGTTTCTGATCCAAACCCATTACAATTTCTGGACAGATTACCACTGAGTCCCCAAACTCAGGGAAAAGTTCTGGAAAGCTGTGGGTACAAAAGTGGCTTGTGTTGGTGTAGCAGGGGAACGTTGCAGGGGCTCTTGTGGCTTTTCCCTGTGTTCCCTCCCAACGTCTCTCCCTTTCTGCAGTCAAGTCACAGCCTCTGTTGCTGCTTCTGCCATCCCGAAGTGCCTTCCTGTAGCTCTCTGCATCATTGATTCTCCATCTGTTTTAATCTGAACAGCTTTCTGGTGACCTATGTTCACATCTGGTGTAAATATGCTACTATTCAAAGTGTTTTTATTCTGTCGGCTGCCATTTCACGGGATGATTTACTGCAGTGGCGGTGATGTGCTGTATAAAAGGGAGAAAATCTAAACGTGGCCTCAAGGAATTCTCCTCTTGCCTCCCTGGGATTAGGGAAGCATGAGGCTGTGTGTACACAAGCTGTTAGGACATTGCTGGAAATCTGTGTCCCCTGGTTCCTGGGTCAATGAAGAAGGTGGGGAAAGGGCAGTCGGAGGAGGAAGCTGTAACCTGCATTTCCACAAATGTCTAAAGGCCAGAGCCAAATCCCACAACACCAGGAGCAAGTCTGTTAGTAGCATCCAAAGAGCTTAGGTAGCAGCAAGGAGTGTGCTGGGAGTGTGCTCTTCTCTGAGCTAGACCACCATGCCTTAATTACAGACCAATCTTTTTATCTTTTCTGAATTAGAAAAAATATATTTCTTATATGCACACATATATATTGCAGAAGATTACTATCTGATATCAATTATATCCTAAGGTTGTGCAGGTTGTCTTATTTCAGCACTAGATCAACCCAGAAAGGATTTGCTAGCAAAGTGATGCTTGGAAGAGAATGTGAATATAGACCAGGTGGTTAATTTGCTCACATTAGTTAGCATGTTTAACAAGGGAGGGTGCAGTCTGCAGTTAAGTGTCTGGAAGAAGGTTTCTCTTGCTGTTCATCATCGCTGCGCAGCTCTGCCTACTTTGCTTTTGTGCTGCAGACTTTTCTTTCCTGCCCAAACATGAGGCAAAGAAAATAACGTGTGGATGAGAAGTGACATATCCAAGCAGCTCTCTACGTCTATTATGATATGAATTTGTGTAGGAGAAAAGCATGCATCATCATGCTTTGATGGCAAGCAAGTCAGAAGCAATTATTCTCCCCTTTCGGAGAAAGGCGGGGATCACTTACAGTACTTGAATGTAAGAAGATTTGGCTGTTGGCCTAGGGAGTAATAGTCTTCCTCTCTGTAGGGTTGTGATACTCCCATTTCTTTCCACCCCACTGAGTGCAGGCTGTTCATGGAGTATGAATGTAGCTATGTGCTAAGGAAATGAGTTGCTGTGGTGTGAAAGGGGTAAGCTGGGGTGATGCCACTCCTTAAACACCATTGGCTTCTGTTTTACTTGTGATCAGATTTTGATCTTTATAAGGCATTGTCCACACTGTAAAAGAAAAAATTATTTGAGCAGATTGCTTTCCCCGTGGTTTTGGCAACTAGAAAATGTATCAGTGTTGTGGTTTATCCAGTGACTGCTGTATATCTGAGTAAATGTAGTAGAATAATCCTGGGCTGGCCTACCCTGTCATCTCATTATCCAAATAGCAAACATCTTCATCCGCAGTTGTTGTGAGCAAATGGTGGTGTACTTGACATAGGTGGTAGACTGCTTTTGGGCAATGGTTATTCTGTAGTCTGTGTGGACATGAGGGACTTGGAAAATTACTGAGCACCCACAGCCTTTCTTGGCTTTAGAATAGCAAATGCTCAGCCCTTCTGTGCAACAGCTTAATGGTTGCACTACACATGTGAGAAGGAAAGTGCTTTATTTCCTGGCAGTTGTTAATGGGTAAAGAACTAAAATCTAGATAAATATTGCTTATATATTACACATCATAGTGGGAAGAAAACATATTGCTATTGGGCAATAAACAGCATGTCAAATAATTTAAATTGATATTAAGAAGAAAAGCCAAATGTAAATCTCATCTGTTAATAGTACTTGCGCATGAAAACATCTTTGTTCTTTTACTGGTTCTCTTTGTGTGACTTTGCATTTGTTTGCTGTTTTTAGATGACATTAAAAATCTCTTAGCATCTCTAGTATTTGCAGAGACCAGGTTGTTAATTGAACAAAACGGACTGAACAAATACAACAGAAAAAGTTAATATCTGCTCTGTTAGGTTTTGTTTATTATTATTATATAATAAATATATTTTTATTTTGTAGTGTTTTCATACTTGGCCCAGCAGGCAGCAGATACAACCATACCTTCCTAGACTGCTTCCACAAGCTACTTGAGCGTCTGTTCCTCAGGGGGCTGTAACCCTCATGCCTGCCTGGCCACTGCAGCTCCTCGTGTTTCTCTGTGCCCTGGTGTCTCCTGCAGCTTCTCTCTGCCTCCAATCAGGGCAAATATAGCTAATCTATGACAGTGCAATTTGTGGTTTGTGTCCTGGAAGTAGAAATAGCCTACAATTTCCTCTAAGCCTTGATTCATTGAGTTTTTTTCTTTCATCTTTTAAACAGCCTTTGAACAGTTCAAGAATAACTTAAGTTTACCACCTTGTTCAGTACAATTGCCCTCTTTCTGTTGCTATTATATGAAAAACCTACCAAGGGATAGCATTATCCTGGCTTATGCTATGCCTATCAGAATTACAGGAATCAGCAGGGAAGCTGCAAACCCTGTGCTAAAAGGAAGCTAACGATGGAAAAAATACTCATAATGTCTCTCTTTTGGTGTCAGTCCTGTAGCACTTGTTGTCTGCCAGGCACAATGGACCATCTGGAGGCGAGGGCCCTTCAATTCGGGGAGTTGAAATTGCATTAGCTGGTCTCACATAAAGAGCAGGATTAGAATGGCAGACCTCTCCACTGGAATATTTGCTTTTGAATAAACTTGTCAAATGCAACAAGGAGTGTCACGACCAAACTTTCCCGCTTCTCGTGTGGGGAGCGTTTCTGTGCGCTTTGTGACAAGGGAGCTGGTTAATTGAGTTGCGTTTTGGTGCTGTCTGCTGTAGGTAGATACAATGGGAGAAGACAAAGGGCAGGCTCCATTCACTGCTATCAAGCTGCCTTTCTTCTAGCAGATAACAGCAAAATAATTATTGCATGTCTAAAACAGGTGTGTTGTACAGAGGATTGACTTATTTATGCTTGGGATGGATTCACCTTTCGTTATGGCACAACAGGGAACCCTAAGTATAATGGGGAATACAAACTAGGGAGGGTAATGGAGAAGGAAGGTGTCCTGCAATCCCTCCAGTGTTGGTACATTATTTCTGCCTGCTTGAATCCCCTGGGAGTGTTCAATTAAGCATAATGAAAGTATAGCTTATGATATGACCATGTAGAAATGGGGTCAGGTAAATCGGAGGGAGTTTTGTAACTGCACTTCTTTTCAGCTGTAGATTTAAAGTTCAAATCACAATTTACAAAAAGAAAGGTAGTTTTCATTGGTAACTACTGCAAAAATACCATGTGGTTCAGTGCTTTGAAAGCCTGCAAAAACCAAGTCTGGTTTTTGTTATCTTTGCAAAGCTGCATGTAGGCAGCTTGCTGCTGGAGTTTTGAATGCGATGCTGATCATCTCCAGCTGATGCATTTTTGGTCACGGTTTTAAAGATTAGCAAGTAGGAGCTTGTTATTTTGTGTTGGTGCAATAGCGATCTGTGTTTTCTTGGTGGGCTACAACTCAGGTACTTTGTTCATGGCCCGCATTTTCCCATGTTGAAGGGTAGAATCATGTCCAGAGAGTTGTAGTTCAGACCAAGATCCTGTTGCAGAGGATAGGAGAGAAAATCACTGGCTTTTAGAGCAGGTAGCTATAGTTGAAGTGTGACACTGGAAAACATGAAGGAAACCCTTTAATTTGGCTCAGATACTTGAGATGTGACACTCTGGGAATGTTTTATCTGCTCATTTTGTCCAGAAATGGTACAACAAAATGTTTCAACTTTCCCTGACATTTTTCCCCCCACATATTTCAAAGCTGCAGAAAATGCTTTGTTGGTTTTAGCTGTCCCAGTCTACTTCCTAAAATAGTAATGCTGATCACGGGAGGAAAATTCACATCTCATTTTTTGATATAATATTCTAATTTATGCATAACAGACCACAACAAATGGTATTAACAGAATTGAGTAGTTTACTTCTACTTTTTGAAGTCTTACTCATCTCTGTGCTTGACTGTAGTGTCTCTGCTCCTAAATTAATCTTTATTAGTTCCAAATGGGCTTCTGCTCTCCTATCAATGAGCTTTAAATGGTGACCTACCATAAAGATATTGACTTAATTATTTATTCCCAAGGCTTTTCACAGGCAGTGGCATTGATATCAATTATTCAATAGAAATTTTCTCCCTGACAAAATTTTCCCTTGATGTTTTAACTAAAGCAAGGCTTTTCAACACACTGATCTCTCTGTATTTATATCTGCATTGAATTAGTGATGGGTGTCTACAAAAGAGTTAAATAACTTCTAGCTTTTCAGACTTCAATGTGTGGTTGCATTAGATTTTAGAATGAGTTAATACTGTGGAAGGTTAAGGTGTCAGAGCCTTCCTACAGCCTGTCAGGAGTGCAGCACCTGGTGGAAATCTGAGCCACTGACGTGGTTGTAGGTCCTCCATGGGTTCCTCTCCTGCTGTGCGCACAGAACCACCTGTGTTTTTATAGCTGGCAGCTGACGTGACTTCCAGGGAAATGGGTGCTTTAGTCTGTCACAGCAGTGCCCGGAATTTGTGCATGTGCCCCTCTGAACTGTCCAGTTTTGCTGGCAGCATCTGGGATGTGGGATAAGGCAGTGGAAGCCAACCGAGAAAGAAAATCTAGGGCACAGGAAGGCAGCTAATGATAAGAAGCAAATTGCCAAGTAGGCACACAGTTTAAATAAAAATAAATGGGATGGGATCTGGCTCCATTGCAGATGACATTTTGAAGAGGATCAGGTTTTCACCCTTGTGTATTTGGCAGGAAAATTCTGCATGGTCTAAGCTGACTAGAACAAGCAACAACAACAATCTCTCTTCATTATCCTCTTTAACAGTCTTTGAGCCTGGAAACAAAATGAACTATATTAGTGAAACAAAAGTTGCATGTCAAGAAACGCTGATGTGGTTGTGTTGGAAAGAAAATCAAGAAGCCCATAATGTTTACATGCCTGACTTTTTCCCTTCTTACCAGTCCTTCTCTATCTCAAGTCATCTCTGTTGTGGCTGTGCTTCCTGTAAAGCTGCTTGTTTGGCATCACCAAGTTCTTAGACTCTTTACGTGTTGGTTCAAAAGAGATTGCAAATACTTTTCTATTTTTCTGCAGGAGAATGAATTATAGCTGCAATCTCATCTGTTTAGGAGCTTTTCTGCTGCTGTGTGCCCATGTGCCTGGCTTTCTGGATTCCAGTTACTTCTGAAAGCAACTAGTAAAATGAGGGGTTTCACTGACATCTGACCAAACAGTTTCTTATTCTCCATCTGCTCAATGTAATATTTGCTCTTGTTGCTACATGGGCTTTATTCCTGTAGCTGGTGGATGCAATAAGGAATTTCTAATTCCATTGCTGGCAGAGTGAACATAACAATCTCATTAGTGTTATAGCTTTATTTTTCAAAACTTCTATTGTCTCCTACAATGCAACTCATCTACTTCTGATTTTTAAATCATGACCTGTGTGAGCTGGAAACATCACTTCAGTCAGTATAAACCCTTTTCAGGAGTTTGATCCTAAAATTTTGGTGTATTAGCACTGATTTTATGAAAGTCACTAATGAAATGTTTGCGGTTGTCAAAGCACTAAAAAGGCAAAAGGAAAAAAGTACCATGTTACTGGACTAGTGAGCTAGAAGAGCTGCATGGCAGCTCATCATGCTTAAAAAGGTGTTTGCAAAGGGAGGGCTCAGGCTAAATGAACTCTTGCTTTTAAGTCTGTATTTTGCAGCAGATCTGTTTTTAAAAAAAGTGGTTAATTCAACATCTTAATTTAACATGTTAAAAAGGGTTCTTCTGGACAGTAGTGGAAAACTGGCTTAGTACAGGATTCATATGTAAAATAGCTGATAAGTAGGCAGGGCAGTTTTGATGAGCTGATGTCTTCACTTGTTTTCCTATAAGAGCTTTACTAGAGATTCTTCGCCCAATTTAACCTGTGGTCTTGCACTGTATCACCATGTGCCTGGATTTGCTAGGGCAGCTTAGAAATAACTTTTTGACAGACAGATAGTAGCATCTTACTCTAAACCTGTGAAACTTGCGCCTTTGTGATTCTCGTCTGAGTCTGGTTCTGCTGCACATCATAACATCTTTCCATGGTAGAGAGAATTAGAATTCAAGAATATGAAAGTAAAACTCAGCTGCTGTGCTTCACTTTGGCTTCTTTCCTAATCTCGTTTCTCCTAAGAGACCTGACAGTGAATAGCTGTTTCTTAATAATGGAATACTACTTTACTGATTAATATTTGCTGGACACTCTGTAATTATTGCTTCTAGCTGTTTTAATTACAGTGATTGGAAGTTCTACTTAGGCAAAATATTTTGGATGAGTTTAGTGGTGGTTTTGCACGTTGATTCTGCACGTGGGGTATAGCACGTGGCTACTGGAAGAGAGGAAAATGTGGTCATTCCAGAACCTAAGCACTTGCTTTTGAGCTATGAGATATGCTAGTATTTTTGTTTTTTTGATTCAAAAGGTGTAATGCTAAGGATTTACAGAAGCTAGGAATTGTAAAACCTCATCCTGGGAAATAGTTGCAGCGGGTATGAATAATTCCAGGTAAAGCGGAGCTCTGGGTAGTGCAATGGAGTATGTTGGTGTTTACTTAGTTTTGGGGCAGTTGGTTTAACTTTTAATACATTTTAACACAGGTTATATATAGTGTTCATATTCACTGAATATGTTTCTGAGAAGTATGAAAATACTTCCACTTCTGGCCGTAGAATTAAGCATTTTGATATGCTGTTGATGATGGACACCAAGCAAGAATAAAGTAGAGGGTTCAATAATGACTTCTCAGTTCTCCATCCGAGCATTTTGAGTCCTGTTTTCAAATGTTCCCAGCTTAAATGCCTCCCCCTTTCTCCGAGAAAGTCTTAAGAACAGTGGATGTTCTTGACTGTTTGACAAGATAACTCTCTTAATGGTGTATAAAAAAAAACTTTTTCTGAACGAGTTCTACAAAAGTAGGAATGTTGTTACAAAAATGCAATCTGAATTTCTGACTTTTTGTACTAATTAATTTGAAAAACCTTGAAGCAGGAGCTGCTGAGCATTCTTGTTGTGTGTTACAAAGTACTTAAGCATTGACTTGATGATACTGGGTTAACCAAAAGCTGTAGGGTAAATCCTTCATTTAATTTTTATACATTCATAAAACCTCTTTAGACTTTGTTTTCTTCCAAAGCTTGGAAATAATTTATTTTTATTTACTTAAAATATGTGACTTTTAGGGGAAAAATATGCAGCTGCCAAAATGCTCATGTTTCATAATATGTAATAAGACATGGATTTTTGATTTTGAAAAAGGGTGACTTTACAGTATTTAAAAGAGAAATTGTGCTTCTGACTGTATGTAATGCAAATTTATTATGAAGTGTAATACTTTGTTTCCACCCTTGCAAACTGAAATTCTTGTTTAGGAGATGAAAGACTGTCAAAATATAAAATGCCTGTATAATTTAGGTTGCCTCATATCCTATATTATCCCAGAATTCAGCTCCAAATGTGAACTATTGATTAAAAAAAAAGGCATTTCAGTTTTTTAAAGTTGCTCTATATTGAACATGATCAGAACCCCAATCATTTTAAAATAGAAGTACCTATAAAAAAAGGAAGCACTTGAATATTTTTAAATTGCTTTACACTGTGCAAGCACAGAACCCCAATCACTTCCAGCCTTTATGAAAAAGATTGAAGTGCTCTAGTAATTTTAAATTGCTATGTACAATGAAAAGTACCTTTAGATTATTGCATACTTGAATTTATTCTTTAAGATTTCTTATTTTATGTACAATTTGACAGGCTTAATCGTAATGCACAAAAAATTCAAAATTTAAAATTGTGCAAACAAATTAAATTAACACCAGTTACAAATAATAATGGTAGAATGTTTCGTGATCAACTACATGGTCATGTAGGAAGTCCTAGGGTTTTAATTATTATGTGTAACTTGATTAAAAATAAGAGTAAAATATTTACCTCTGAAATATTTTGAACTCTAGCAGAAAGTAGACTTCAGATAGCTGCAAATCTTAATTACATTAGACTTCTGTATCAGGTCAATTTAGGCAGATGCAAATAATTGTGGATTGCAAAATTGAGAGCTGGATGTACGGAGTCATCTTTCCCCCCACTTGGTGATGATTACTCGGTGATATGGTTATTGCTTATCTTTAGTCTTTTGAATGTTGTGTGCAGCATATAATGGATTTGGTAAATACAGGTAACTAGGACTGCTAAATACACTGGAACTGCCATCTATAATGTGATGAGAGCAGATTTTTAATAATGTAAGGAACCTCATATCCATCCCAGAAACCTGTCCTGCCAACTCAAACTATGGATTAAAAAAAAAAAATAGTTTGTGATAGAGGTTGGATTATGGAGTTTAATTGTTGTATGTAACCATTGTTTCCTATAAAAAAAAAAAAAAAAAGGAAAGAAAACTTCCTAAAACTTATGAAGAAACAATTTTCTATAGTTGAGTACTATTATTGTTAAAAAATAATAGAAAATGTTTGATTTGGACACTTGAATGTCTGCTTTTGTGCATTGATAAAATATTGCTTAGAAATGTGGCATCTAATATGAAAACATTTCACAGAGGTATAGGGTCATAGATGGCATGCAACTTCTAAAGTTATGTAGGTCATTATGCGTCAGGATTGATTTCTGTCATTTCATGTTAAAAAAAAAGTTTGGGTTCACATAAGCTATCCAGTATTTTCTATGCCCCTGAAAAATTTAACTCTTAAATTTCAATGTTTGCCAGCAGCAGCAGTCAGTGTTCCTTTGGTAGGAAGAAATACTGAAAACTTTTCAAGTACTCAGCAGATTGCATGCTCAACATGTCAGTTTTTGACATGTGTGAGGTCAATGGCTGTATCTTCTACAGAAAAGATTTAATTCAGCTTTTAAATGGCAAGCAGTTGTAGGAGATAAGATTATAGACTAAGGTCTTAATTTTGAATTATTTATATTCTAGTTAATTTACTAGACAGTGCATTTTTTTTGCTTTGCCTACCCAATGTTGATCTTTAATACTTATAATGTTCCTTGCAATAATGGTTTTTTGTCCTTTGGAAAGGTCGTTTGGGATGTAATGTTGTTAACACAAGGGAGCCTGTAAGCTTTAGATTTTCTACAATATTGTGATGTTCTCAAAAATGTTCAACTACTTGCTGTCTTTTCCCTAGAGCGTGTTTTCTCTAAAGTTTGTAGAGTTGGTACAAGTTGTTTAACTTATTTTTGACTGTATTCTTGTAATTCATTAAAAAGAATTCAAGTCAGTAGATCTCACAGATGAAAGACTCTTTTTTTTCCTTCCCATCACATTTATATACTAGGTGGCCTCTATATAATAGCTAACACACTTCATGTGCAAAGACAATGCAGCGCTGGGCAGTATTAAAATATTTAAACATGTTTCTATTTTAATAAGCACTGGTGTTACTGTAGTGTAATTATGTAACTCAGCTCGATGTGGTGATTTTCTGTGATCTAGAGAAGTGTCCCTTAGCAAAGCTTGACCTGGCAAGTGAAAGCTAATCTACTTCAATTTTCCTTTCTGGAATTTCTCTTCTGTGGGTTGAGATGATCATGAAGTAGATACATCCACGTGTGGAGAGCTGTCTAGGGCAACTGGCTGCAATTCCTGTGACCACAATGGCTGCACCTAATTTAAGCCCTTATTAACTTTTATGAGGGGCTGGCTAGCCAGTTGTTCCCTAGAGTTTAAAGTTTGCCCCTATCCTCAAGCAAAAGTTAGCATGCAAATGAGCAGTCTGTGGCTTGTTTTTTATTTCATACTAATTTGCTATTTTCAGAGATGAAAAGAATATCTTAAAGAGATTAATTTATCTTGCATCCTGAAATGATTCATGCTCCTAAGCCCACTCAACTGAATTTAGGAGAAAACAAACTAAACCTGGTTACATATACCCTAGTCTTTATTTCCTAGAAATAGTAAATAGGACAGACAATTCTTCATCAAGGAGTTTGCTTCTCAGATAGAAATTCTTATTGTCTGAGGATTTATCGTGTTCTTGCTAAAGAATACTTATAAGGCAATGTTATACACAAGTGGCCCTGAAAAGGGCCCTATCTGTCAGAGCTTGCTCTTCCTAATTAAGAAGCTGTGGGGGCATGATGAAGCCAGAAAGAAAGCTCATGTTGCCTTCAGTATGGTTTGGAATGAGCAGTGGCTCTGAAGAGGTACTGATGTCACCTGAAAGCATACTCTTGTCCCAGGTTTCTGATTAAAAATATGAACAGGGTAGGTCTCAATGGTCCCCCAGTACCTGAACTCGCAGAAGTGTGGCTGTAGTTAGTATGCCCAACTCATTTTCACTTTTAGCTTTCTGTGGCAAAAGACAGATGTGCAATTTTATACTAAGTTCGGTTTTGTGATGTAGTAATAATTGCTTTATTTTATAACATTGTGGAATATAAAGAAAACAATGGATGGAAGGTTGTACCTTTTTTGATAATGATCATACTGTTGGGAAATTAAACATATATCATACTCTGTATAGTTTCAAGACATCCTATCTGAAAACTATTCTCTGCTGTAAGAAATATGACTTTAATTTTTTTTCTAATGGCTTTTGCCACATCAGTATTTTCATGTGTGGAATAATGACTTTGCCCCATGCAACTACATGTGAAGAGCTATAAATATGTTTTGGAAGTTCTGGATATATTTCCTTTTTAAAAATAGATCTGTGCTTTCATTCATCTAAGTATTTCATAAAGTCATTACAGTTGGAAAACAGGATTAACCTGTTTAGTTCATTGTGATAAATAACTAAAATGCTGGTATAAACAGATCTTCAAACAAGTTATTGCTGTAAAGCAGTAAGGTTTTGGTAATTCTCTTGCAGTAAAACCAGAACAAGGCTTCGACTTCCAATGTTTCTTCTTTATGCCTCTTTTGCTGGTAGAGTAGTGCTATTGAATGGCTCATTTGGGTTATTCTGTGCCCTGTAAAATAAATTTATTATGTAGCTCCTCTAAATAGGCTAACCAGTTGCAGTCTCATTCCAGTGGTGTATGTGTTTCAGAAAAATATAATTATTTTTTCACAATGATTAGAAATAAAAAAAAAATCCTTAGGGCCCAACCCCATCCTCTATCTGAGGAGTCTTGCTTGCTAAATGGTCCAATTAATCATGATGGGTACATATTTACTTGGTAAATAGTTGAGTAATTTAAAGTACTCAAGTACATTTTGAACAGGAGGTAACACATTTTGGCCCTTTTGTTAATCATTAAAATATTTGGTGAACAGGGGTAGTTGTCTAGTGTGGACAATGTGCAGTAATAAATGAAACAATAGGTTGAAGCTGTGCACTGAGCCATAAGGTCCTAAGCCTGGAAACCCATTTTCTCCAGGCAAATTCTGAGTATCAACTGCTAAGATCTAGTGAGTGACCAGGTTGGGCCTGGCCATTTGGAAGCAGAGCTGGAATTGTCATGTAACATAGTGCTGGTTTAAGGAAATAATATCACCAGACACTGGAGTACTGTCATATGTTTTTTTTTTTTTTTTTTTTTTTTTTTAATGCACATTGCAAGTATATAGGCATGATGAGAGGTCTCTGGGATAACTGAAGGGATGGGTTGTGTAGGAGGGGAGTAACAGACCTTGGTCTGTTCAGTTCAGGGGTTAAAGTTCAGTCAATGGTTAAAGCCAGAGGATAAAACTTGTACAGGAATAAATGGCTATAAATTGGCCATGAGCAGATTTATTCCCAAAGGTATGAGATGGTCATCAGTATGAAGCTCTGCAGGAGCAATTGTTTGATTGTGATCAAGTAATCTGAGTCAGGAGATGGCATGGCATGCTGTTGGTGATACCTGAAGAGTAAATCTTGATGACCAAAGTAGGCTTTTTTTTTTCCCCAGCCTATATTAAGTTTTATAAGTTCTCTTGCATGGAAAGTGTGGTAGTGGGAGTTTCAGTGTACAAAAATACTGGAGGACCTGGTGAATTTAGTATGACTGCAGTGACACTCATGGAACCCTTTGACAGGCCTCCCTTGCTCAGGGATCTCTGGCTTCTGAGCAAGCTGGATGTCTTTGCAGCATAGAGATATGTTCAGGGACAGTTGGCATCTCAAAAGCATCATGAAAAAGTTTATTATTTCTCTGAGATCAATGGGGCAAAATGATTAAGTGATACAGCATCGAGTGCTAGGGATTTCTCAGCAGCTTTGTTTACCCAACTGTAAGCATGTGCTGGCATCTTTCTCCTCACCCTGGTACTCCTGCTGTGTACTGTATTTTTGCAGGGTTGATGAAGTCTTTGCCTGCTCTGTTTGAAGGCAAGGTTAGCCTGGTGAGCCTGCATTCTGCAGGCATAATGTCTCATCATAAAGTCATAACCTCAGATGTCAGCAAGTGTTGCTAGATTATACTTAGCTATCTCTCCAAGAGAGATATTGCTTATTTTGGGCTGCTGAAATCGTGTTGACTTTTGCGGAAGCTTTCCGATGCCTCATACTACTTAATCTGATCATGCTTATTTAAAAGCTCCATTTTAGGGTGGTGTTTCATTACCACTTAAGCAGATGAAATGCAGATTGAGGTGGTCTTGCTTCTTCCCAACTGTTGTTTTCTTCTGGGGACTAGATTTTGTATAATTACCTGGAAACTTGATTCAGGGAACAGGTGTGACTGGAAAGACTGGGAAAAGGGACTGCCTTGCAGAGGAGCTCCTGGGAAGCAGAAGCAGCACAACCCTACCTGCAGAGAGAGATGCTATGGAACTACTCCTGTGTTTTCTCTTGTTTCACATATTACCATTCTTGAACTTAAACAGTGTTAATACGAGAGTCACTCGGAGTTCTACATGAACTTTGATACTCTACTGTATTAACCAACTAATTGCTCTGTTTTCCAACAACTTTGAGAAGCCGAACGTATGTCCAAAAGTGTGTGCTGGCAAATCACTCTTCAAAATTAATGAGTTTTCCAGCATCATGGAAGATGCATGCTTTACTGAATGCATGACAAAATTCTTATAATAAACATACAGTACTTTTATGCGCACTTTCTTTGTGGACTTTCCCTGTGCTAGAGTCTTGTGATAGTCTCTTATATTTTGTTTCCAGTTAACGGCAGCCTAGCCCAGTTGTACTGCCTTGTGAGAACTGAATTCATTTGAGCCAATAAAGTCATTTGCATTTTCATAAACCACCCTTCAGTAACCCAAATGTGATGCTCGTATTCAGGAGAGATATCTTTAAAAAGATATTTATCATTCTTGAAGAATCTTGGTGCCAAATCTTAATAGCATTTCTTCCAAAAGATTTGAATTCACTATCAGATTGTGCGGTAGGGCTGTAGAGGTTCCGAATAGTCTTTCCAAGTCCTTTCCTGATTTCCTGTTTCCTAAAGCATTGAAAACTTACTCTCCAAAATGAAAATGCTGAACTAAGTCTGCCAAATCATGGCACACTAGAATCAAAGTATTTGCAGAAGAGCTGTGTTTTATTCAACTTGCCCTCTTTCAGTGATAAATAGTGCAATATACCTTTTTGCAATGTTAAAATTCCTTTGCTAATTATGCCAGTTGTGGGATAAGTTATGCAAGCTTTTGATTTTTTTTTGTTTCAATTGATGTTAAAAATGCAGAATGTGAGCAGAGCTTTGTCCAGCCTGTATGTGATTTGATGAAACAAGTGCCTTAGGACCTGCTGACTCTGAGTCTGCAGCATGCAAAATGAGAATCTTTCTTACGAGTGTTCTTGTTATGTTTAAGCATCCCTCTGATAATTTCTTTTAAATAGCTCCTTGATTTAAATATTGAGCAAAATCCTGAAATCAATAAAAGGTTCTTATTGACTTCAGTGAAGGCAGGATTTCATCTCTCTGTAAATCCATGCAACTCTACAGCTTACTGCTTATGTGTTTTATATTGTCTCTCTTCCTAACTTTTTTTTGGGTCTGGTTTTGCAGCACCTGAGGAAAGAAAAGGCTTTGAGATTGACTTCTCAATTTGCATGATAAAAATACTTGTGAAGTTGTGTCATATGAAATTCAATTCAGTATTGAAAGTTCTCATTCTGATTGGGTTTTGGATTTTCAGCTCTTAAGATTACAGTATTTTAAATGAAAATCTCAAGTTTTCATATGTAAAAGGCAAATTTCTATACCTCCTATTTCCAAAGAAAAGCTTGGAAGCATAAGTTCTTATATGTACTTCCAAATAGATGAGTCAAAAGAATAATATTAAAGTTCCCCCCTAAACTAACATTTTAGGAAAAGATCTCATATTTCATTTTCAGTGACTCATGGTTTTTGAGCTTTTAAAATTATCGGTTTTAATCATTAATAAAATTGAGTGTCTGAACTATTTGACTTTTTCCATTGTGGGGTTTTAGGTTGATTTTGTATTTAAGATTACTTTCATGAAGTTAAAGATAGAATGTGATTTTGCAGAATATGATGCGTGATGAAATGACTTGTGTACATATTTAGTGTGAAAAATTCTTCCCTGGGCAGATGGTTTTACTAGTGTCTGCATCATTTATGCTTTTATTGGAAAATTTCTGCCTGAGGATAATCTTCGCACTATAAGAACAATGCGAAGATGATAGAAAACAGGTCCAATACAAATAGAATGATCTTTGAGAGCATTAACAGTAAAAGCAAGGTTAAAAGATCACTTCCACAGTGAGGATGGGGGCTATTTTGTGCCCTGGGTCTGGAGGACTTAGAGGGGATGCTGCAAAGGTTTGGTGCTTCTGTGCAAGATTCTTATAGAGACCAGCTCTCTGTCAGCAGCAGAGAGGAGGATTTTGAGATGATATGTTTTATATCAGGATTTTATTATTTTCACTCAGTGCTTGGATATGGCAGTGCTGTCCATCTCTGCTTTCCAAGCCTTGTGCTGAGAGATTTGCTTTCAGTGCAAGAGTTGATTGGTCAAGGTCATTATCATGCATGTTTTATTAACTTATTTATTATTAACTTATTGAAAGGGGAGTGTATTTAGCCAAACTTCTGGCTCTCTGCCTCATTGGGAGCATAGTTCTAGTTTAGTAACTGAACTTACATGGCCGCTACCCAAACTAGATACACTTCTGTATAGAGACCAATAATGAATTCAGAAAGACAAATTGCCATCGTAGTAAAAATTATTCTTCATCACTCAGTGTTGCTGAAAAAAAGCAGTAGCTGATGGAAGATTTTGACTGTGCTTTGAGGGAGAGGGCATCTTCAGCATTCCTTGGTGTGCTTTCTGCAGGCTTCTAGGCCTTCAGGTTTACGTGAGCAAATTGTTTGCTGCGTGATAGTTATATTCTTCCAAAAACGCTTTTTGTCCTTAGTAAGTGGTAGGCAAATGACCTCTTTCTACTGATTGCTTGTGTAATTGTGCAAGTATTTCACAGATCCAATTAAAATATATATACAACCTGAATTCTATAAGTATGACCCTTTAAGCATTATTTTCCATGTATTTAGTTGAATTATTTCTTTGGGTAGCTAACACTTTTATTATATCCAAAAGCAGGAAATCTACCCGTGCTTAAATTCAGAGTATAACTTTTGAACAACAGTCCTTACATTCAACACAAATATCTGCTAGGGCTGGGCTTTTTTTTTCTCTGAGAAAGTTATTTCAAGATTTTTTTTTTGAAGAACCTCAACAGATAACTGTTTTAATGAGATAGACATCTAGTTTAAGAAAATAAATTTTATGAGAAAAATAACTTAGATAATGCTTCTAAAAGATAATTAAAAACACCTACTGTGATGGAGGATTTGAAATCTTGTCTAACATCTTGAAAAGAAGAAAGTATTTAGAATTGTACAACCAGAATAAAAAGTTCTGTTTCACAGCAAGGCCAAGCCAGTGTCCTGTAATTATTTTGCTGAGAACTGTGGTCCCTTTTTTACTTGCTGCATCCTTATTATATGAGGTTTCTGTGCCAGACTTTCACTAGTCAACTTGTGACCTGTTTAGATTGTCTAGATTTCAAAGTCAACTTATATTGGTGGACATCATGTAAAGCAGACACACCTCCTTCTTGGAGATTACTGACAATGTCAACATCTAAAGTAGGTTTTTTTATTTATAGCTCCATGAAGCAAGAGTTCCAACTTGGATGCCAGGAACTAGGAGGCCTGAACATGTTTTGTCCCTTTACTTGCTGTATTAATCCTTTAGGGGGAAGAGTTATGTTTGTAGCTAAATCTCAGCCTGACAGAGCAATTCAGTGTATCTTGTTTGGGATGTTTTACTAGTGTGGGCTGGTCACATAACTCTTCTGTTGTTGATTGAATCTCAAGTTGGAAGGAGGTTTCGTTCAGCTGTGATTGCATTTCTGTGCATGTTCATTCAGTAACTCCAAGTCAGATAACGTATGTGTTAAATGCACAGAAAATGTGTGAAATGTCTGTGAGTAAACAACCTTTAGAAAAAGGAATTTCTGCAGTGTGAAACTTCATTGTTGAATAAAGAATTTGCTCTGTAACTTGGTGATGGATTTTCTGAAACTAAGCTTTATTTAATCATGAGTTTAAGCTTAGCTGTTTTTGCCAGTGTTTTAGAAGCAGTATTATGTCCTGTGTTTTCATTAAGACTAAGCATATCTTATGCTGATCATGTGGACTAAGAACTTAATACTCAGATCTCCTATTTGTAACCTTCATATAGGCCTGTATATATCAAAAGTAAAACTGTTGTATAAAAATTAGTTAGCAAGATTTGAAGGGAAAGTGTTGATGTAACGGATATTTTCTTTTATGAACATGGAGCATGATATTTTGTTTATGAGCAGTGAGCCTAAATCCAATATCGTTCCCAGAAGTCCCCATGATTGAATTGAGTGCAAGTTAAAAGTCTATTTTGCTTGTTTCCTCAGGTTCTGCTGCTTGCATTTGCAGAAGATTTAGAATGCATCCCTGGATTCCAGCAAAAGGTTTTTTATATTGAACAGCCTTCTGAATTCACAGAGGACCAGCCACTTCTGAACTGTATGTTATTTTCATATATTACTTTGCAAAAACAGAATGAACTGTTGCTCATGTGTTCACATCACTCCCACTATTTATTAGAAAGCTTCTCTCATTTTTTTTAAGTACATAGAATCCTGAATACGGTCATGATTCTACCCGAGTTCCCCAACCATAATCCTTTATTTATACAGACTTTCATCTGTTCCATTTATTAGATATGGCAAAGTATTATGTATAAATATTCAGGACAATATGAATATTGTGAGAACTCAGAATCATCCCCTCTTTAAAAGCGACTCCTCTGAAAGTTTAATTCTTATTCTCTTGAAAATCAGTGCTTGAGTATCAGCATTTCTATTTTTTTTGGCAACTCAGGTTTAAGTATTAGTCTAAGTCGGTGCAGGTACTTTGTCTTCTCTTTTGCTTTCTCTGAAAACATGGTTGGTGAGACCAGATCTGCTGTTTTTTCATTTGAACTGATGAATGATGAAGTTGGTTAAGCCAAAGTTGCCTGGGCTTTTGTGTGGTGACTCAGCCAATTGCACTTGTGTGAGGCTAGCACAATAATTAAGATCCTGTCATTAATAATAAGAGGAGGGTATAGCAGAAAGGAAACAGTCTTGGGAATTAAATTATTTTAATAAGCATTCACTAAATTGACCTAATATGTAATGTTCAACCAAGTCAGACTGTCAGTGCATGTTTCAAGTTAATTCAATCACTTGTAAATAGTGTGTCCTTCATGCGGCAGTATTAAACCTCTGCATAGTTTCTTCATTCTAGCTGTCACTAGAATTGATATTTTTAATTGTCTGTTTGAATACACTTTGCATGCTGTTGCATCTTTTTATACCCATTACCCAAGAGCTGTGTAATTTAGGAGTTGCAATGTGAGGCTCACCATGGCTTTCTAAATTAATAGAATGAATATGCAAAACAGTTCTATAGTGGTGATTGCTTTTGTAGTCCACAATAAACCAGGGAACTTCTTAATTCTTTTATAAAGTGTTGGAAAACAGCCTTTTTTAATCTTTCGTTTTAAACAAGGACCTACTGTAAATTTCATTGTGAGTATCTCCCATGTAATTAAATACAGGTTATCATTTTTCCTTATGTATTTGACTCTTACATGTGACTGTTAATTATACTTTACTTTCACTGATGGAAAGAAAGAGAAGAGCTTAGATGAGGGTAAAGAATTTTCTAATTTTTCACTGTATTGAGGCAAAAGTTATTTCACGTATTCAGAAAATATTTAAACAATTTTGAACAGAGTGAATACAGAGTACGGAACCACCGCTGAAAAAATACTAAGCAATCTTCTAGAAGACAAGGAAAATAACATATATTTGCATTAGAAAATACACAAGAGGACCTAAATAAAAAATGTCATGGGGGAGAGGGACTTGTAGTAATGAGCTAAGTACCCCTGGGAAAGGTGACACTTGCCCGTTGTCATGGGTGCCTCCACCTCTTATCAAGCAGGACTTGTCTCCTGGTTAGTTGCATCTTTGCACAGATTATGCTATATGCGTTCAGCAATTATCTGAGGGAATCCAGACATCATGAATTCCATATTGCTAATTTGTGGCCACTTTTAAAATGCTAGGGGCTCAATGGTGATGGTCCTCAAAGGGGCATAGTATAGGGACATAGGCTCACCGGCCTAATCACTTTTCCTTGGAGCAGTTTTATTAATGAGATACTCCCATGATGTCATGGGGGAGGATTCATAGGTGTCTCATCTGTCTGGAAGTACTAGAAAGTATGTCTTGATAATTACTGTTTTAAAAGGCCATGCCATGACTAGATACTTTTTTGCTTATACTGTTTTTAGCTCATACCTAGGCAGACAATATCTCATAGACAAGTTTGCTATGCTGTTAAGGTGATAAGTGACAAAATTTAATTATGGATTTTACTCCTTTTGGAAACATTCATGGCTGTGAAATACTTCCCCTTCAGTGAAGCTGTCATTGCCTAGGCTGACAGGTCACTGGTAGCAATAATGCTGTGGCCTGCCAGGCTGATAAAAAGTTCCTAATCAAGCCCATCAAACAGGAAAATGTAATTGTGTTACATTAATCATGTTTATACTTAACATACATGAGTCTTGGCTTTTTAGGTATTTTTAATTGACAATAAATCAAATAGTACACTTGAAAAATTGAGGCAATTAACATAAAGGCATTGGGTGATGCGTTGCGCATACTAAACTGGGCAATACATTTCCAGTGATTTAAATGTCAAAACAAAAGCAATTTTGACCCTTACATGAAAAGCTTTAATACGGATGTTAATTAATGGCTGCCCTCTTCTATCTCTTACATGATAGATTGCATGTTTCAGAGCTTGGCCTGCTTTAAGATAAAGGCTTTGTCTTTTTGCATTTGAGTACTTTTTATTTTTGTGTATTTTAACCCTTTTGTGTTCAACCATATTGATTCCCATGTGATTTCCCATGTGATGAGAAATATATCAGTCTGCTTATCGTTAATGTGTGAAAGTAGCTTTGCTGTTCAGCAAAGCTGTAGCTTTGAGAAAGATTGCATGTGTTTGAACTGTATAAATTCTGTAGAAGTAAAGATTAGTGAAGATCATGCCTGTGACCGCAGCATCATACCTGTATGTACATCATAGTGCTGATCACACTCCTCATCAAAGCACTTCCTACTGAATCTCGGATAAATAGATGTGAGAATTGTGATTTATCAAACCTGCTCTTCCCGCTGATTATACCATGCTGCTTGATTGTACAGATGGCTTCTTACTGTGAATGTTTCATGCTATTGATATTACTGCTGTTAAGCTTGACTGTTTAGGCTGAATGATGCACATAGTTACTAGGTGCTTAATTCATTTTCACCAGCTCCACTTTCCTGCGGGTCGCATAGAGCCAATGTGGCTGTGTAGTTTACTATACTGGAATGCACCAGACTCCCTCTAAATGCAAAAATCAGTCCTCAATGTTGATTCTTCGTATTGAATATTACAATTATTTTGGGTAATTAGAACTAAAAGTATTGGTTGTAGCTTGTGAAAAGAGGCTCATTCAAATGAATTACATTTTTTGGCTTAATTTAAGGCAAGGAAATCTGTCTAGACTTGTGTATAATAACTAGATAACCGTGAAGTTTTCAGTTAACTGGTATCTATTTATTTTTAGTGCATCATCATTGAAACATCATTGAGGTTATTCAAAATAAAGATATCTTTAACAGAATTTGAATTTTATAAGAACCTATTTAATAATTGGTTTTCTTTCCTGTAAATGTTGAAGACTATACTTGTATAGAAAATCTTCAAAAATATGGCTTGCTTCCTGTGCTGGGCATGTTGTATTAGGTTCTGTAGAAATAAGTCTGTCAGCCTGTCTACATGGGTAGTTGAATGACTTTTTAAACTTCAGAGTATATCTGAATGTTCACATACCCATGCTTAAATCTTGGATTTCAGAGCTTGAGTATTGACCATAAGATTGCCTGATTAAGACCAAATTTAGACACACAGGAGGAACGAGATACTTACCTGTGTATAATGAGGGGGGGGATGTCTATTTTTTTAAGTAACTTTTTTCAAAAAGGAATAGTCTATTGGACTGAACGAAATGAAAGAATTAGTCATGAAAAAACAGTTTCAGATTTAAGTCAAAATTTCAGAATGATGTAGTCACAAATTCACCTGCTCCAAGCCAGTGCTGGTAAAGTAGAGGAGAGAAAGCCATATGTAATAGTAGTCATTTCACTGCCATTAACAGTTTTTTTCATAATAATTCTTTACTGGGACAGTGCATTTTGTTAACTTGGTGGTCCTGAATGTAGGGTGGAAGAGTAGCAGATTACTTGGTTTAAGGTTAGATTGATTTTTGGAGACTTTCCAAGAACTATTATGTGTTACAGATATAATACTTTTTGAAATATGTTGAGGCCTTGGTTGGTTGAAGCGTGCCAGCTGTTGCTCTAATGGTCTAAATCGATGACCAACTGCTCAGCATTAGTGGAATGTGTCAGCTGCTCGATGCAATGAAACTCGGTTACTAATGTCCCTACGTACTGTAATGGAAGGTTTTTCCTCTTCCTTCCTACTTGACACTTTCAAATCAAAAGTCAGATTAAGTTATTACTCCTAAATTGATGGGTGACATAGGTCAAGAGGCCAGCTCATTCCCTCTGGGTATGTGAACACATTCTAAGGCCAAGAATCTCTGTCCTTTGGGAAAATATATATATCGCTTAGAGTTGGACAGACTCAGCAAACAGACGGTCTGACAGAAATCGCTTGTCGCTAATGAGATTTAAAAGGGTTATTGAGGAAATGAGAGGTAGGGGTGTACATCTTCTGGCCCTGCTTTGGAGCTGGCATGGTGCTGTTGCCTCTTGGGTAGCAGCCCAATTTTGTTGGGTGTCTGGCTGATCTTGGTGTCTCATGAGCAGATGGAAACACACGACCAACTTCATGCCAAGATCTTCTTGCCCTTCGCAGTATGTATGTATATATTTTCACAGACTGCTTGACAGATCATTTAATTTGAGGACCTTAAAGTGGCACCATTCAAAAGAATCATGGATAGCTAACCTTTTCCATTACATTTCAAAGTGCAGTGTGGACATTTAGTGTAAATTAGTGGCAACGTGCGAGGTTAAATCTTTAAACAGAAGATCTCATTTAAGTTAATGATATCTTAAAGCATGTGAGTGTTCTTGAAAATAATTGTAGATGTACATTTAGCTTTTAAAGATTTCTCTCTGTTAATCCAAATCAGATTATAACTTCTAATGTGATTATGGTCATGTTTCAGTTCAGCTCAATTTTTTTCCCTTTCCTTATTTAAAGCAGCCATTTCTAGCAGGACAATCTATGTATTGGTGGTTTTCCGCATTAATATATGCATCTTTCCCCCCCTCCCCCCTCGCACGCGCGCGCTTCCACAGTGAGTAATATGGGCAGTAAGCTCATGAGGTCGTCTAGAAATTTAAATGTTTTTTGCTAGCACAGACAAGTGTTCTGATTTTGTCCCATCTCAGTTCAGCTCTTCCACCTGAACTTTTTCTTTAGAGAAAAAGACAATTTTCATGGATTGGTTCTGAAAGCCCTTGTCATGGAATGATTTTTGAATATCTGTATGTCTTTTCCCTACTGCTGCTTATTGGGCTGACAAATGCAACTGTAGCTGTTGGAGTAAGCATATATCATGTTATAGGATGTAATTATTAACTAAAATGTTTGTGTAACTGTTTTAAATCCCTGAAAAAAATGTCAGCTCTAAGTATTAGGATCTACTGAAAGAAAAAAAAAGAAATGTCTTAAAGCTCAACTGCAAGCCATTATTTTCTAATAAATATCTGACTCTTCTTTAAAAGGAAACAAGGCAAACAAATGAGAGTGCAGGGAAGATCTAAGAGACCATGCAGGGACATGATGCTGGGGCAGCTGCAGAACCTTAGGCTGGAGTAATAGACATTTAGTGATGTCTTTTAGATATTCTAGTAAAAACGTAGAACATGTTCATTTTCTGTGTCCACTACACTGATAGAGAAACACCGAGTGCATATACACAATGTGTTTTGGTGTGTGGGTTTAGTTTAGCTTTTTCTTGTGTGGCAAAGAACTAGTGTTTGCAGAAAATGCGTGATGGCTTGTTAAAAAGCAAACTGGTTACAGCTACAACCTCCTGTAGACTTTATTTAGCTGGAATTTTAATTACAGTGCAGCACATGAATTCTGCAGTATCATGGTAGGGAGCTTGATTTGACCTTTATAAAACATTAACACAAATATATCAAAAATAAAACTTCAACTTTAAAAAGTAAATAACGGTGGAGACTATATAAGGAATTATGAGGGGGGTAAAAGTGTAGATAAAATACTGTCATTTTGGGAAAAATGTCATTATGAAAATATACTAAGGTGAACACCAAATGATGTTTTGGTTTAATCTTTCTGGTCTCTGCTTCTCATAAAATAAAGCACTGCACAAACCCACTATTTTGAATTGCACACAGGACTTCTCTCCTGAGCATTACAAAAAACCCTAGTAGGACTGTGAGAAGGAAGGACAGACTAGGCCAGTCTGTACTGGAGTGACAGAGATGTCATCCCAGTGACACTGGTGGAATTTGAGGAGAGCATCAATGAACATTGATCTCTTTAGAAAGACAGTGTCTTTAACTAGTTGTGTATAACACCAGAGTCATAAATATGAATGCACTTTAGATTCTTTCTGGCTAAAATAGCCCATAATTTGTGGCATCGTGGCATTATATTACAGGATGAATAGAAACAAAGTTCTGTCATTGTGGAAAGGTGATTAAGAATGCAGTACAGGGCTTCCATTTTCTTTAATGTCATTCAAAGCATAGTTCAATCAATTTTAGTTGCTGTTTGTGAAACTAAATTGAAGCTGTAGACATAAGAATACTTTCAATGAGTTGTTTTGCTTTTTTTATGCCCAATAATAAAAATGAAATTTGAAGATGTTTGAATGCCAAGGTTAGAATTTGCTCTTGCATGGTCTAGCATGCTTCTGTTTTCTTACTGTTACCTTCATTCTGCTCTTTGACAGGTGAAGTGTTAACTTTCCAAATTTGTTGTTTAATTGTTTTCATTTTCTGCTTTATGATATGTTATGGATAATACTGTCAATGTGGTGCACTTGTTTTTGTGGCACACCATTCTATATGCCAGATATACTGGGGAAGATGAAAGTAAGAACAAGAATTATTGATTTCCTAGAGTGGAGTATTTCAAGTCTCTCTTGCTGAGACTGAAAGGGCAGAAATAAGGCTCATGATTTGCAGGCTGCTTAAGGTTAGAGGTTGTCCTGCAGAGTCGTGGCACGCATGGAGTGGTGTGTGCAGCTCTGGGGATGGTTCAATACCCAGAGTGGATGCTCAGCTTTTGGAGAGATGGTACCTCTGCCGCCTCCTGGCTGAGAAAGAGCGGATCAATGTCCACCCATGTGTCATGCACCCTGGTGAAGAAGAGGAACCAGTGCTCAACCAAATCCCTGTCTATTGTAATGAACTCATACTGGAAGCCCAGGCAGTCCTTAACAAAGCAGATGGGATTTTCCTTGATTCCTTTGTCCAGCTTTGCTCAGATGCAATGTTTGATGCAAATAAATAGTATAAAGTGCAGGAAGGCAGCTATTGGAGTTCCCTCACCACATTCCTATCTTGGCTTTTGTAGGCAAAAGTAGTTTTCCACTTAGCTTGTATCTGTAGAAGAGCAACTTAAATGTTACAGCAGAATAAAATAAGAAACAGCCATTTTTTTTTTACAATATTCTTCTACAAAACAGTATTTTTGGGAGTTGTACAGTGATAGGCACCCAAATCTCTCTCTGAATTAAAAAAAGGTAATTTTTTAAAGCTGTCTTTAAATGAAATGTTCAAGACATTCCGTAAGATTTGGTCTTTATTATGAGAAATGTATGAGGCGTGGGCAAGCGGATGGCTTTGGCACAATAGAACAGGACTTTCTGGCCATTATAAATCAAGAAAAGAAACTTTATTAAAAATTAGATTATTACTCCTGACACTTTTATTCTTTGAGGCATTCTGTCTTTTAATAGCTTCTCTGCTAAAGTTAGGGAAAGCTGAATTATAGAAGCTTAACACTAACATAACAAATCTATTAATCTTAATGCCTCTGGTAATAGTAGTCATTGACTACTTAGTACTGTTTTCATATGTCAGCATCATTTCCCAGCATTATATGATACTAGCTACAGTTAGCACTGATAATTACTTGAAATGAAATTACTTATATGGTGGACAAGTGCTGGACCCGTTTGCTTAAGCCTTCCTGGCATCATAGCTATGCTTTAGATCCTGATGTAGCAAGTTTCTTCTCTGTAGATGCTAAAAATCCAGCTGGATGCAACCCTGTACAACATGTTCTATGTGACCCTGCTTGTGTAGAGTCACCTAGGGTTGGGCTAGATGGTCTCCAAAGGTCCTTTCCAACCTTGATCATTCTGTGATTCAGTTCTGCTTTCCTAGTGCAATGTGGGTTGGTCCACTGGTGAAATAAGACTTCTTGCTCAGTCTCATCACAACAGATTCGACATGTGCTTGCAAACTACAAATAAGAAATATGATAGGCAGTAAAACTGAGAGGAATGTATATGTTATAGGCCTGGTCAGGAGAAATTATCCTATATTACTATTCAGCATCCATTTTGAAACCAATTTCATAAATATACTATTTTCCTGTGATTTGTAAGTATTGCAATAACTTTCTATTACCCTCCACTCCCTGGATTAGTCACTAGAAAAAGGGACAGAATGTCTCTGGAGACAAACTATCATTTGAACTATGACATGGAATAGCTAGTCAAAAAGATGTTATTCAGCCTGCAACTATTCCACTGCAAAAGATGCCTTTCAGTTGACTGTGCAATGTCAAATTGCCTCACTTGAGTCACAGAGGAGAAATACATGACCTTTATCCTTATGCTCAGCCTTCTCCATCCTGGAGCTTTTTAATACAATTTAGCACAATTATTTAGAATGATTTCACAGCAATAGGAAGGCATTTTTTTTTCTACAACCTTCTAAAAGGCATCTAAGATATAATTTCATTTCATGGACACTAATTTTGCTGAGCTCTCAAAATAAAACACAACTAAGAAAGCTCCTCTGACAAATAGGATACAACTATGTAATTATAGAACATTTATACAGGGAGAAAAGAGCTGAGTTTTCACATAAAATTACCTTTGGCATTTTGAGCATTTAATTGCCAAACTTCATTTAATATACAGAATTTTCTAGGTTTTTGGAACCTTGAAGAAAATCTGATAGCAAGCAGTTTTAGGGTAAGTGTTACCCAAAGTCCCATATAAAGCAACTGCCAAATCAAAATCAGTTCTCCTCTAAATAAGTGTTTCTTAGCAAGTAGTCATTTTGCCTTACTGACTTTCAGCTGCCCTCCTACTCTAGTTGATCTATACAATGGAGGACTTGTTTTTAGGGAAAGAAAATGGGCATTTTGTTTTTGCTGCATATAAGCATGTGCACTGGAAATAAAATATCTGCTTTTCTTTGAGTTGAGGAATGTTTTGCTGCCTTTTTGGAGAAAAAAATAATAAAATATAGGAAAACCTGTGGAAAAAAATCTCCGGAGAAGTTATAAAAACTAGTAAGTTGGAAATGGTTTGTGCAACCTTAACCATTTTGCCAGCTAGATTAAGCCCATTAAAGTCCATTAAAATAAATAATGGCAGCCCAGAAATCAGGCAATCATAACAAGTTTAATAATACTTTACAGGAATACTTTAATAAAACTTTAAATGTTGACCTGGTACATCTTCCACAGACATGTCTGACAAAGCCTTTGTTATGATCCCAAATCTAAAGCTGTACAGTCCAGGGATTTGAGAAGTATGAACCATATTTCCCCATGTTGGGAAGGCAGATGTTCTTCTAGGGGAGTAAAGTGATTCTTGAAAAGTTTATAATATGCATAAATATAGAGTTTTCTAATATATGGTAATAATTTTTTTAACCAAATGATTATTTTGAATAAGGCTAAATGACTTTAGTTGCATGAGAGAGATGGTATTGATGGAAAAAATGCTTGGCTTTAAAACATCTGTGAACTTCTGTTTAGTGTAATTTTCCTTTTTGGAAGTGGCTAGCACTCTGGATACTCAGCTTTAGAACTGAATTGGGCTTTAGATTGATGGATAACAATTATTCTTTCTTCAAAATAAAAGAAAATGGATAAAAAACATTCTTGGGCATTCTGAAATGCTTGTTATAATGTGTTTCCTGACTTCCAACAGTGTCAGCAGTTCTTTGCTATGTATGTTTTTAAGTGACAAAAAGTCTTATAGAGGCTTGATCTGCAGTTTTGCTGACCTTGAGCCTGTAGCTTTGCATTTACAGGGGCCCAGCCCCTACCCCTTGTACACATCCATCAGGAGTTGTAAAACAAATGGATGAAATTTGATTTAGCCCTTATAGACTGCAAAGGGAGATTTTAAAAGATTCACTAGTCCTTTTGCAAATATACACCCAAAGAGCTTTTTAATCAAAACTAGTCAAAACAGCAATAGTAATTGTTTATTTTATATTATAATTTCAGCATATAAATTATGAGAGGACAGTTGTGCACATTGAATGAATCAAGCAGACACAAGCCTTGCACCCAGCTACTGAAGATGACTTTGATTTGCAAACTAAATGGTGGCCTAGAGCCTAATGCCATATTTATGCAATTTAAAGCTGGAGAATTCTCCAAGATGAACTTGACTTCCCTCTCTTGAAAAAGAAAGGGAACTTAGATTTTATTGACTTTGTGCATTTTTAAAGAAGTACTAACAATCCTAGTGGAGAAGTTGGTCTACCTGCCAGCTGCCCTGGGTCCTCCAACTGCCAGGCAAATGAGGTCTAAAACGGTTGTGGGAGCTTTACTTTGTGTTTGAGTGGTTAGGAACTCATTTGGGAGTTTTTGGAGAGGGCCCTGGAAAACAGTGTCATTTTGAAGTAGACTTCCTGCAGGTTGAGTGAGGTGGGAGAGATGGTGATACCCTGATAAGTGACATGGGCCAGGAGAGGGACCAGTTCCCAAAGGAACTGACTCCACCTTCTGCTGTAGCAAAACACTCTGTATGTGTGTGTTGCTTTGTTTTTTGTGGGGAGAGAAGAAAAAATACACTGTCATGCAAAGAACATTATTAAGTCCTCAAACACTGAGTTACATGCGGTGATAATTTCAGCCTGTTACTTCTAAGTTAATGTGTTACTCTCTGCAAAGCCTCATAGATTTTGTTTTCAGCAGACAGCAACTCAGACTGGCAATCAAAACTAAGCCCCAAACTGCAACAGTGCATCCACACTACAAGCAAAATGCTCTCTGATCCTCTGTGCTGAAAGGCCTTCTGACAACCCTTTTCATCTGGGAGATAAAGAACACTGTTTTCAACCTTTTGACTTATCTGCAACCAGCCTTAAGACTTGGAGTTGCTTTTTAATGATGCTTTGCATAATTAGTAGTACCAAAAGAGAAGCTGATTGACTAACTCCTAACACACTATTCATACGTTTTTGAAAAAGAAATTCAGGAAAATCTTAGCAGTGTTTTAGATGTTTAAACTCTGCAATCAATTGCGCATTCCTGCTGCCTCCAGGAGGGTTGCAAGCAGTGGGGCAGTGCGAGATGTGCTGCTTGCACAGAGCCAGACCTCCTTTCTGCCAGTGTCACCCTGACCACATGCTCCCATTGAAGTCAAGCCAAGCCACAGGCTACGTCCCAACCCCCAGGATGTTCCTATCAGCTGCCATAAGTGCACATTAACAAAGACCAGTTTCTCATTGTCATAACCCCAGAGAGCATCACTAGGTGCTGAGGTTCACTAGAATCAAAACTTCAAATTAATGTGCAGAGAAAAATCAACAAAACACTTTGTTTAAGTATCTGCCTGTCTCATTGAAATCAATGACACCTCAGCGTCTGTGAGAAGTTAAAATAGTGCTTATATGCTTGAACCACAGTTTAGGAGCTTAATCACTGTTCTTTCTTATAACCAATATGTTAGACTGCTGTATATTTCTATATGGTAGACAGCAGAACAAGTCAACATAGAGTCTCCTTGTATGCTTATCAGGAACATTCACAATATTGAGGTCTTGAAAAGCTAGAGCTGTGCAAACACATTCAAAATGTATATTTTTAAACATACTCCCAACTGTGCCTTCATCTCGTGTCAATATGCACAGATGGGACAGAATCGGATGGCTGCACTACCTTGAGGCAAAACTCAATTACTGAGACAATAGTCAAATACCTGAAGTACTTTTCTCACCCCACCCCTGTGCATAATAGTTTACCTTTGTGTCAGCATCCTGCCAAATAGCATGACTAATTTTTCTTTTCTGTTTTAAGCATAACTACTTAATACTTGCATAAGTGCACCTAGTCATGCTCTCTTCAATGACCCTAAAAAGGGATAAAGAAGGATTTTTTTTTTTCCTAGTGTGGAGATTTTAAAAAAAGTGAGCAAGAAAACAACCATTATAGAAAAAATGTTTTTTTTTTTCCTTAGGTTTTCTAAGTGAATAAACTGATATGAGAGGTAAGAAGTTGTATTTTTCCAATGAACTTCCAGGACACTCCAGGTGCTTAAATTTTTTTTCACAATCTTTTTATTACGGCACCCAAAAAATCTGCAAGTTTTTGCTATTGGATGACAGCTTTTGGTCCTGGAATTTGGAATCAACTCATCAAAACTTACTAAGAGTCTGTTTTCTGAAGTTCTTCCTCATGTATGATCCTTTTCTGTGTTTTATGATTTTAAGAAGAATATGACTCAATATGAAGAAGAGAGAAGAATGTAACTATCAAAATGACAAAAAAGAAAAAGGAAGACAAAGGAAAATGCATTATTTTTGCTCAATTTCTTCCACTGTTTAATAGCTTGGCTATTGTACACTAGCACTAATCCATAGTTTTATTAAGACAGTCACAGCATAATGTTTTCTTTTAAAAGGTCATCATTATATTAGCAGTATTTGAAGCATTGTGACCATACACATTTTTTAGAGATAAGAGTGTATCTAACATTTTTCTATAATTTATTAGGAATTAAACATTTTCTTTTTTTTCAGTAGAGCATGTGCAAATGAGTGACATAATTCATGCAACCTTTGCAGCTGCATCTTTCTCTAGCAGAGCAGAAAGCCATGTTTGTCAAGATGCCTGAGGGGGGTTAAAAAAAAAAAAAAAAGGAATAAAGAGAAACAAAAACTTAAAAAATAACCCTCCCTAAAGCTACAGAAAAGTTAATTGTTGGAAGTAAATGTTTCATGATCTGTCTATAGTACCCAGAGCTGAATAGATCGTTAGTTAAATACTCCGTCAGCATTCCACATAAATACATGTTTTTCTCATAAATGAGAGCACAAGTTTGCTGCCAGTCTCAGTGACTTTATTAGAAGTGCTCATATGCATTGTGTAACAAGCAGGACTGAGGAAAGAAGTGTTTTTCACGTAGTTTTCATAAATGTTTGTGGTTGTTAGGAATAGGTATAGATAAGAGCAGTAAGAGTGAGAAAAGGTGTTCCCTGCATATATCACCCCTCAAGAGAGAAAAAAAAAAAAAAAAGAAAAACACACTGGGTTGGGCAAGTGCTGTGGCTGATGGGTAAGAGGTTAATGGGATGGATGCAGGCTGCTGAGCGCCAGCGGGCCTCTGTGCCACCCAGTGCTCCCAGGCACATTCAGTTTTTGGCTTTGGATGTAGCCAGGGCTCTATGGATGTGATTTTGTGAATTCCTGGCTCCTGTTTGCACAATGTACACAGTGTGTGACATGAACGCTGCCCATAAACTAGCTGTCAGCCAGAGATCAATATACAGAGAAACCAGCTAAATAAAAGCAAGGCAAAGCAGAAAGTGTTGCAAAGATTTCGAAAGAACACAGAGATGAATAAGAGAACAGTTGTATTTTGTTTATTCCTGGCAGTGGCCCTGTCCAGTTGAAACCTGACTGCAACACTGGGCTCCCCTGGTTCTGTAGCAATGATCCAGTGCCCACTTTAAGACACCCAGGTCTTGAGGTCCCCACCCACGCTCCTCTTTCAAGAAGCTAGTGGATTATTTCAGTCCTATTCCCATTTTGAAGGTACTGCACTGCCTGGGAAGCTGGCTAATCCACCTCAAGTCTCCAGCAGTGATCCACCAAGGCACGTGCTAACACAGAGCAGACGCAGGCCAATATTCCCTGCCTCAAAGGTCACATTGCTTCTAGCAGATGTGATTATTTGCCAGCTACAGGATGCCTCTGTACGTGGGTAAATAGGAGGCAATTCTGATAATGGCCCTCCCCTTTCCCATTTCCCCTATTCAGGCTGCTTTGAGATGGGCTCTGCATCTCATTTAATTTTAGAGCAAGGGAAGCAATGTTTGCAGAAGCCTTTTGGTCAGATCTGCTTATTTCTGCACCGTAGGAGGAGCAGTGCTCGCAGCCATTGGGCTCAGGAAGCAGGTGGGTGGCAGGGACGTACGGTTCCCCACTGCACTGATTCCAAAAGACTGGAATTGACATTAAAGTAGCGCGGCTCACAAAAGGTTTTCAGCACATGAAATGCGTTCAAAGGCTTCCTAGAGGTAGAGTCTTCCTGCTCAGAGAAGCAGCAGTACTAAAGGGACTCTATTAATTAGATATATCTTAATAGTATCTGCTGGCAGGTATTTAATAGCACAGGGCTGTTTCCAGAGCCCTGAAACACAGCCCCAAACATGTGGGTGAAAAGTAACAAATGCTGGGATTTTTTTCATAGGGAAAAAAATATAAATTTAAATGTTTTCATGTATATAGCATACAAGGTACAAGAGAAAAAATCAAAAAGAGAGAAATTTTCCTTTGAGCTTTCAGTAATAGGAGTTGTTCGTGTCCCAGTTAACTTCTTTCCAGCACAGGCTTCTGTCTAGATCCTCACCAAATCTTTGTGTGGGCAAAGTGGATGTTAGAGGGAATATTTCTTTTTATTGACTCCCTGAGATGCCCTCCTCTCTCCCTCATGTTTGACATTGCCTTGTTTGGTGCTTATTCCTGCTCTCTCTTGCCTCCCCTTGCCACTGCTGACTCTTCTTTGCAGTTTCCCGATTAAGGTAGATTCAAGAAAATTAAGCTAGCAAAAGCTACCAGCAAGGAAAGAAAATCCTACTGTTACTTCCCTCCATATAGATATGCAAAGGAAGATGTTTCTTGTTTTTCTAAAACCTTGATTTCTTTTTTCTAAGATTTGCTGAAATACACGTTTTATATATGGAAACAGAACCTGAGCTGTGAGGGTTTAGCAAGGCAGGGATCTAGAGACGTTAGGGGGAGAAAGCAGCGTGTTGGAAGACATGGACCAGTATAAAATCAAGAGAGCTGTTGCAAGGTGATTGTTCAGGGCTAAAAAGCACAATATCCTCCTCCCTGATCTCATTTCTTATAAGCATTTATATGTGTTAATGATGACAGTTATTGGTGTTGATTATTGACAAGATATTACACTGAGTGTGATCCAAACTCACTTTACCGTGATACCACCTGCCTGTAGGTGACTTCTGCATTGAGAGTGAAGCAGTTCAGGTACACATGCAACTCAAGTGCAGCGAGATGTTTTCAAATCACAGAGCAGGGTGAGGGGAATTAAATACATTCTTTGTGAAATGAGTAAATAAATCCCAAGAAATGGAATTAAGACAAGCATTAATCAGAGAGGTGGTGAGCACGGCATGTGCATGGACCAGTTCATGGGAAGCTTTCTAATTACCTTTCAAAGGCCACTTTATCCTATTAATATTATCCTCAGGAGGTGCAAGACTCAATAAAAAAAAATAAAGAAAAACTTGACCACATTTATCATGTTTAGAAACAAAAAGAAATTGATTTTTATTTATCTTATGAAGCAAAACCTGTTATCTTTCACTCCTGATAGTTAATCCTTTTTTTCCTGGCAATATAAATAATGAGACACACACCAATTAAGCTGAGGATAACCTTCGAAGCAATGAGAGATAAATACCATGACACCAACTTTAGCAGGCAATACATGCAATTTCTCTTGTGCGCAAGTGTAGATGTAGATTGCCTGACAGCTTTAGGCTCATTGCTATGACTAAGCAAGCTGTAAATTGTGACAGGTCCACATGGATTACAGATGATATTAAGCACTGAAACCCATTAGCTTTAATAAGGTGCTTTGTCTCTCTTAAATGCCACTCTTACTTTCTGTAAAAGCAGCAGCTAGAATCAATGCACGGAGACCCCAGCATGCAACAAAGCTGTTAATTTTTGGAACCCCAGCAAAAAGAGCCAGAAAACTGTGGACAGACCTGGGGGGCTCAGGTGCCTCCTCTGCAGCCATGAGCACAAGGCGTCCCCAAAAGGGAGCACTCCAAACCCCTCTGACTGAAAACCCCGACGAGAGGGCAGATAAATTCCAAATTCCATCTCATAATATTTTCCCTAATAATTTTTGTAAGCAAAACTAACAAAGTTTCACTATTCTTTAGTTTTTAAGCTACCTCTACCAGTATCTACATCGAAGCTATAGTCAAGGAATGCAATGCCCTGTATATTGCCAAATGTAGCAGGACTGCACACGCAAGAGGAACTGAAATACAAGACCAAGAAATAGGCTGAAAATGGAATCAAAACACCAATTATATTTTGATAACAAGGTAATAGCTCAACTCATGTCTCAGCCAGCTCCCAGTAAAGCCAAAGAGAGTTATCTCATTGAAATCAAAGGATGCATGACTAGGTCCTCACAAAATTCTAGGCAATAGTATATTCAGAATTATCTGGTGTTTCAGAATGAAATCTAAAAGCCCATTTTCTTCTTGGAATGCTGCAATGAAGCTACTGTAAAAAAAAATCAATACATAATTCAGTCTAGTACCAAGATTATTACAAAGAGTTATTAATGTACCACAAAGATCTGGGACAAGAAGAATGATGCTCCTCATTGGTATAAATCAGTATTGCATGATTTAAGAGAATAAGCTGATGCTGTTTCTGCCTAGGAATAAAAATATTCTGGATTTTTTAATGGGATCCCTAAACCATTAAAACCAGTAGCAGCATTTTTTTGCAATGGGACAGAAAGGGAAGGTGTTTTATCCTCAAGATAAATGTTGAATTTGTGCATTAATACTAACCCAAAATGTAGTTTGTTGTAATATGTTCCAGCACTAGGTAACTAAGTATTTCTTGACCTGGTTTGCCGATTTTACTCTCAGGCTTGCACTGTTATTGATAATATCCATCAAAATCCTTGGTCTTCTTGAGCAGTTGGCAGAAATTTCTGACTTAAGTGCTGACTTGGACACCCAAACACCTTCCTCTCCACACTAATCTCAAATTGGTTTTGCTTTCCTGAAGTAAAACAGAACTGCATAAACGCAGCTACAAATGGAAAGTCAAACTCAACATATCAGTGTTCAGCACCTTCTATAATTCCTGTAACATTCTGTACTTCTACCACAGGGGTTTTCTGCCAAACCCTAGAAGGCTTCAGATCAAAATATACTCGATTGCATTTCTATCCTTTTTCTAGAAATAATTCATCTCAGCTTTCTGGGAAGACTTTCCCATTATTTTCCTATAAGAAATCTCTAAAATAAGGACAACTTAGGAAATACATGCTTATTAAATCCACTGATCTGAAGGAAAGCAGCTATTAGCACTTTGTGCTTAAATGCTGTGCGTTATTGTTAAAAACCACCAAATATAATACAAAGCATCCATGTTTGTTACTGGCAAGTGAGGTGGCAGGTCCGGGTAACACAGATCTCTTTAATAACATTCTTCTTAACACTGTAAGCCAATGGCACATAAATGGGATGTGGCTCCGTTGATCTCTTAAGAAATAAGGAGTATATCATGCACAAAGAAAGAGACGTTCAGGATTTTTCAAGGGCATCCACATTGCTTTCCTTGTTTCATAGCGATGCCATAGTTATTAATTTCTCTTTAAAATTTCTATTGCCATTTATCAGTAATAATGATCACTTTAGGGCACTCCAGAGAGGAAATGCAGTCTAGTGTTCTACTAAAATCAATTTACTGACACCATTAGAGTGGCACAAATAATTTAGTTTTATTTCAGCTGCCGAATAGATGACGTTGAGCAAAAGGGTCCCACCAGAATCAAATTTAGAAGAAAATCATCTTTCTTGTGAAAAACGTTATTTCATGCAACAAAAACCATTCCTTTTAATAGATAAATGTTTGTCTTCTAAAATGCAGGGAAAAAAATAACACTGAGGATGCAAACACTGACTTCTGCACTTTGTAGTCAGGCTGGAGTGCTGCATCTGAAAAATTCTCATGATGAATCGTTCTGTTTTAACAACATGGAGCCCGCTCGCATTATTATCCATGTAGTGTAGCATGTCAGCAGAGTTGGAGAAATCAGTTTAACACCAACCCCTGCCAAGAAGGGTTGGGTTGGTTGTGCAAATAAAGCAACATCTAAACACAAAAGAAAAGTTGTTTGGGATGGAGATCTCTGAGGTTACTGGCTTGCAAGGCACAGCACTAACAAACTGCGAAAGCAGTGACACTGCTGTTAAGTTACGCACTTGTCTAGTTTTGGAAGGCAACGAGGACAATCCGAATGCCCTTTTACTTTTTTTTTTCTGAGGGGAAAGGAGTCAGGGTAGCAGTTTTGCTCAGAATGCCTCAAAGCATTGAAATAACTAACAGTTTCTAAGACACTATCTCAGCTCTTCAGGGAGCAGATAAAAGCAGTGATGGCTGCTTATTATAGAGCAGTTCTATAGGCTCCAGCTAAAGGAAGACAAGAAACATGACAGACATGAGAATCCAGGCATCATGGCACTGCAGAGAGGAGCAAGAGAAATGGCAGAGCTCAGTCCTGGGTGACCTTGTCAGGACTCCGAATCACATTTTGCTGTAGAAGGATTTAAAGAAAATTCCAGCAGGCAGTAACTGAGGAAAGAGGCTTCTGGTGGAGGGGAAAAGGGATATATGCTTTGTCACATCCAAAATATGCAAGTGAACACGCACTGTGAAAGAAGGATGCCAAATGTGCATTTGTCATATCTGCGACTAGGCCACTGGTTCAAATTCCAGCGTGATGCCAGCTGGAAACCGGGGCAGGAATTTCGGTGCAATCCCAGCACTGCTGGGACGTGGCCTTGTGTGCCTGGAGAAACAGCATCTCGTAGTAACCCACAACAAAACTATTCCCAGACTAGTGCACAGAGAGAGCGTATTTATTCAGTGAGGCCAAGTCATTCTCCTGGGAAAGCAAAGTTGGAAAATTTTCCAAGACTCTAACAGGGAAAATTTCCTACATTTATTAGGGCAACAGAGGGACAGGTCAATTGTCTGGAGCAAAGAGCTCAGTCAGTAATGAACCTTCAGAGTCTTGGTGTGTTGTTGAATGCTGTTAGGCATGCTGACCACTTCCTGATAGGTGTTTATCAAACAGAGCTGGTGTGGAGAAAATGTAAAACCAAGTGTGAGCAAAGCTCATAATTTTCAGATTGACCTATCTCACAAACAGTGATTCCTACCTACTTATCCATAATTGTTGGATCTTTATATGTGTAGGACAATTATATTCATAGAGTTTCCTTGTTTCCGTGGGAAAAAAAAAGGCAGTTGAATATACTCTGTGCATATTAAACAGAGTCACCAAAGTGTTTTTGTCAGACCAAATGATTGTGAACATAGTACAATATGTTTTTCATCTCACTTGTGTTGGATTAGGGTTTTAATATTTCTTTTTCTGTTTTTACGGTATCTTTTAAAGATGTATTCTTTAATTCTTTAATTTTTTTTACAAGCTTTTGCCGGTTTTTCTGCCTGTTAGCTTTACTGGGTATCTGCAGCGTGCTTTTAATATTTCTGCTCAGACTGACTCTTAGTTCAAAGCAAAGCTACATGTCTTAAATTGATCAAGGTTCCTGAAGCAATTATAGCAACTGCTTTTGGCTGGCACAGCTGCAGTTTTCATTTCAGTACTATATGAAAGTGTAACTTTCTTCAAAGCTACAAATGTAAGCCAGTAAAAGGGACCTGGTAATTATTCTCTAATAAACATACTAGGAAATATATGGAGAACCTTAGGGGACATTGGTATTGCCTTCAGTGTGATTAATAAAAATCACAGGACACTTAAAAGAAAAAAAATGGCCTTTTAAATGTCAAAATAAATGTGTGTGTTTTTGTACCTTGAGTCCATTCCAAGTTAGTATGTCTGGTGGGACCAAATTTCCTATTTATTTGCAAACTAGCCATTGCTCATTAGCTTTCAACAGACTATTGAGCTTTTGGGGAAAAGTTGCTTTTAGCAGCTCTTAATTTGGCTTATAAAATATTTTAAACTTCAAATATCTGCTTTTTTTTTTTTCCCAAATCCCAAAGAGTTACAGTTTAGTTATTTTAATTCTCTGCTGCTTTTTATTAGTCCTGCTTGTAAACATTTTTGGAACAGGTAAAATCTTAATGAATCTCCATCATTCAGGAATTTAATAGTTGCCCTGGTGAATGATTTGTACAGTATTCTGCGTCTCAGGTTTGTAGTGCATTGTCTTTCCTGAATGCATTTTGCTAAATCAGTGATTGTTACGAGAAGCAAGCAGACGAAAGTGTCACAGCTGGAACTCTAGAGAAAAGAGTAACAAAACTATGTTCTGTTTTACAGCCATATTGATGGCTGTATCCAGGTCATGAGTAGCTTACTTTTTGCAAAGATACGACTCGATTTAAAAGAAAACATTAAATCAAAACTGGACCCTAAGGTCCAGGAAAGGGAGGGAGTTTGAGTGAGCAAATAGTTTTGTGGAGGCATAGTAAGATAGCTAATAAGCCTGTAGGGGTACGATATCCAAGGAGCTCATGCACCATGGTTAGTAGCCTGCTGCTTTCTAACGTGGGATGGAGGTAATTGGATTAGGTAAAATGCCCTACAAATACAGGAAAGGTCCAGTTGAAGGAGGGAAAATGCAAACTCCAACTTGTGTAAATGTTAGCTTTACACTGTATGGAATAGCAGGTGTGTTTTGAAGAGGTGCTTTCCATGCCATGTGAGAAGGTTTGCTCTGGTGACCCTGCATAGAACAATGCCCAGAGCAGTGGGTCTTGCTGGTACTTCCTAGGTAGCTACTAATGCTAGAATCTCTGCTTAAAGATCTGAAAAGGTCCAAATATGCAGTTTGCATCAGGTTTCTGATAAAGCTAACCATTTAAAACCACTGTGTACACGTGGGTAACTCTGCAACGGAAGACAGGGCTCATTAAATCAAACTCAGAGGTGTTTTACAGACTGAAGTTAAGTGAAGTAGCCTAAACTTCCATGTGCTTCTTTTGGTGGTTGCTCCGATCTCTTTAGCAGAGGCTGGATTCCTGCAGTGTTGTGAGCTGGTTTCCATCAGTTTGGTAGGTACGAGCACAGTAATCCCTGCAGGCTGTGGGTGCTCCCTTGGCAAAAGGGACAGCTAGGGTTATTAAACACAGCTGGTACAGCTAGATATAAACTAGTGCCTGCTATTGGACCATAAATCACGCTGTCCCCAAGACAGTAAAAATTGCATACCCTGGCCTACACCCAGCAAGCCTCTGTTGCTTTCCCTTTTTTAATGCAAACTATCCCATTATGAAATACACTGTAGTTTATCATGTACCAATGCACTTGCACCATGCCAAGGATGCTGGCACGAAGATCAATGCAACAGGAGCATCACAACCTTAATGCTCCGCTTGCTCCAGTTGCTCCTCGAGCTAGATAACCGGCTGAAAATTGCTGCACACACTATTTAGTTTTTGTGGTTTTGCTTTACTTTTACAAATAACTAGCATTTTAGAATAAACTGATAAAAAGTCTGCTCCCTCCTGATACAGGAGCCACATTTGTTACTGCGTTGTGTGCTGGGGGGTGGGAGGGGTGAGTGCTCTGTTACTAATGGTTCAAGTCATGACTAATGCTGTGTGCCAGCAATAGAGATACAGCTTCAAATTTAAATAAACTACACAGGCAGTGTTTTACAGGATGCACTGCTTGTTGGCAATTTGTTGTTGCTGACAGCCTCGGATCCCGAGGCCGTTGTTGCGCCCGCCGCTGGGACTAGAGCACACGCGCGGCCTGAGCTTATAAATGTTTCAAACCTCTGCCGCATGGTAGATGAAGCAATAGAATTTTAAAATATAGCATACTGGGGTTTTGTTTTTGTTAAACATATTCACATATTCTTTTAGGACTGATTAGGGCGAAAGAAACCAGATTTGATGTGGTTTGGATTTATTTTTGTTGCTGCATCTGTATTAATATTTTAATATCTCAAATTTTGCTGCTAAGCGCTGGGCTGGAGCGAGCTCCTGTGTAATGAGGCTCAGCTCTGTGCTGTGCCCGGGCAGGCTGCTGCACTAAACCTGAAACACTTTAGGAATTCAAACAAACAAACGTGGTTTGTGCAAGTATCTCCATTTGAGATTACTGCTCAAAGCGATAAACACTTTTGACTGCTTGTGACATCCGTGACCCTCCTGCCCAATTCCAAAACGTATGTGCATATTTAAGGAAGCTCCTACAGAAATAGTTGTTCTTGCATAAAATGTTGTAATATACTTACCCGAATCTCCTAATGCTGCTTTGGATTAAGTCATAGGAACTGGTGTATCTTGTGGCAGATTTATGAAGAATATTTTTATGGCCATGATGCTTGCAGAGGATTAATGAAACTTCTATGGGGACAAATATTGTAGTAACTGATATATTGGAAGAAACAGAAGCGTTGACCCTCACAGAAGTGTCTTCAGCGCTGCAGCACAGGGAGCAAAACTTGGTGCCCACCAGGGCTGCGGTTTCTCTTTAGCTGCAGAGAGCTGGTTGCAATCACAGAGGGTACTGACCCATTAGTCCAACTCTATTAGGCCCTGGTGAGCTGCAGGATGGCTCAGTATAGTTTATGGCAGTGGACAGAAGTGGGGTAAATCCCTACAAGCTGGATGCAGTGCAGAATCGATGTGTATCAGGGCAGCTCCTGACTCAACTGGTCGCAGCCTCCAGGTAACCCTTCACTTTCCCTGCAGTCTCTCAAGCTCTCTCATCCTCTAGAATGGAGAAAGCAGAGTCAAACCTGGGAAGAAAAGCATCTGTGTCCAGAAGATGCTTCTTTTCATGGGCCACACCTGGACTGATCATTTTGAGATAGCCTGGCTCTGCACAGCTTCAGCACAGCATTGACCCTATAAGAATATTACAGATTTTCTTGTGTTGCGGAACCGCACAGAGTTCCTCATAGGACAGACTTCCTCTGGTGACAGTGCAGCATGAATTCAGCTGTAGGTGTTTGCCTGTGGTCATCTTATTTCCTATGAATTGCCAAAATATTTAAGGTAAAATCAGAGCAATTCTTTCTGAGACTAACAGATGGAAGGTGGTTATTGGAGATGTTTTCTGCTCAAGATTTTGCCAGAATTGTGCAAGTGCTTCTGAAGGTCCCTCTGACTGCTTTGCCCTAGCTCGTTGTAAAGTGATATATGATTATATTATGGGCCAGTAATTTTTATTTCCTATATCAATCCATGATGTGACATAAAAGTTTTTTTTTTAATAAAAGCATTTTAAAAAAATCTGTATTTTATCTAAAATGTCCAAGTTTGATGTATCAGACATTTATCCTTTGTGAAACTGAACCAGATATCAATCTTTTTATGATTTCATTTAATCCATTGATATGTTTACTGCCACTGCTTACTTTGATAATGCTTAGTATCACTGATGCAGATTTCATATTTACAAGTCAAATGTATGTTAGATTGCTTAAATGTATGTAAGATATGCTTAAAAGTAATAACGTGGCATTTTATTCAGAAGCTGTTTGTGGATCATGATTATAGTTTTTGTTTACCCAAGTATTTTAAGCAATATAATTTTAGAATTGATTAAATACTATTTATGGCACTAATATATTGTTAATGCAACTATTACAGGACATCACAAACTTGTTTTAAATATTTACAACCTTATTCTAGTCTTTTTAATAGAGAAAATGTGCAGTCCTATAGATAGAAAATAAACTTATCTCATTCACATGGCAAAATGGAACACATTGCTTAAGGATGCAAAAACGCACCAGTATTTTTGAAGTTGCTCTCAAGTTTTTGTAATAGGAAATTATTCAGAATCATAATTCTATATAATTACCAAGGATTGTTTTGCATTGAAGCAGAATTACTGTTTTGAGGCTATACAATTGCAAAGGATTAAAATTAGACTTTTTAAAAAAATTGTATCCTGAATGTACAAGTTTTATGTCGCTGTTTTAATTACTGTTGTGTTTTTGTAATGATGAACTTACAGATACCAGCCCTTCCCCAACCCTAGCAAAACATGGAATTCACAAGGTATATCTACCTGTTAGAAACTGATGAAACAGTGATGAATGTTGGTAACAGTTTTGATGACTGGTGACAACTGGGGAGCTTGTCCTCTACTTCTAGAGCAGTTGGGTAATTAGGCTTTGATTAATCACTGGGTTTCTAAGGCTTTATCTTCTCCTGGAAGCAGTGACAAAAGTTCAGTTTTGTTCAGTAGAGTCAAGAAGAAGGCAACAGCTTAGGACTGGATAACAAGAAGACATTATTTTCTTTTTTTCATGATTTCCTTACCATGGTGATGGATACACTCTCACCTTTGGAAAAGTGGAGTAAAAATAGAGAAAATTTCTGATATCATGACTGTTACTATAGCAGATCTAATCTGTCCTAAAATTTGTTTGGAAGAACACTAAAGGAATTTCCCGTGTTGTTTTTAAAGTCTTATGACTAAAATTTTCTTAAAATGACTTGGCAGCAGAGCAAACCTCAGGATCTGTGGCCATATCCTGTGTGTCTTGGTGAAGCCAGAGGGAACAGCTGGCCCTCTGGAGAGAGCATTCCAGTATTCACTAAGTTTGGGATTAAACGTGGGGGAAACCCAGCTTGTGAGGGATCTATTCCTAGCCAGGGGCTGAGGATGAAAAGTTTAACCCTTGCTAAGGCCACTAAAAATATCAATTTGGGGTTGAAGTAAGGCTTTTTTTTTTAATGAAGATATGAACAAAATGTAAATTCCAAACCATGAAACAAATATCCTCTTTCAGACAATTTTGCAATCTTCAGTCTTCTGCTGCTTGGAAATGTGGATGTGAATATTTATTGCCCTACCATCTTTGTGACCAGGTGTGCTTCATCCCTTAGACCTAGGATGCAATTCATTATCTAACTATGATTTAATTCATTACTGTTATTAGACTAGAGGATAATATGCTTAATAGATCTCCCAGCAGCAGTGACAGTCCTCAGCCTTCTTTTTTCCCCAATACAATGACAGGGTGATGAGCCTGCTCGAGGTATTACACTTTATCTTAATATACAGTATCTAACTCCTTCTGCTGCATATCTTCCGGTGTAGTTTACAGTGATGAATGGGGGATTATTGTACAACATGCAGACCAATGCTCTTTCTTGCACAAAGTTTTGAAAGCTTCATGCTCTCATAAATTTCATTTTATCTGGAAACAGAGACTCAGTCATTCAGCTATATGGCCTAGCAATAATAACATGAGATAAAGCCACAGTTAGCTTAGCTTCCACCTCGAGCTATCTAAAATACTTATTTTCTTTGCATCTTAGTGCAGAGCTAGGCTTTTGGCATCCTGAGCCTTATCTGGAACATTCACATTAATTACTGATGACAGAAAATTGCGAGTCAACAAACACCTTTTTATGGTAATTAAACTGCAAAATGAAGCTGAGGCATTTGATAACCACTGGATATAGGAATATTTGTGAATATATTGAAAGCATTTGTTTCCTTCTTACCTTAGGACAGGAAAAAGGAGAGATTCAGTTCTTCACAGGGGAAAACTTTCATTTTCTGTTATCGTGAAGGACTTTACACTTTCTTAGTTGGTTGGTTACTAGGAGTCAGGTTGGTGTTCAAGGGCTTTGTATTTAAAACTGAATAGAATGAATAGAACAAATGATATCCTGAAGAGGTCTTCCCTGTAAAGGGAAATAGAGAAATTTCTCCAAATTTGTTGAACCTATGTTCTCTGCATGCTTGGGGATTTTTCCTGGCAGATAAAGCATAACTCTCAGGTTGGTATTTTTTCTTTTGTAGTAGTTGCATTGTCTTCAGAATTAACCAGATACGAACATGCTTTATGTCTTTAAACTCAACAAAGAGGAGCGAAAGAAATCATTTACACTAAACCAGTTTTCCATCCTTTTCAGATTACTTGTGCTAGAGGATCTGCTGTTAATATCTACTTTTAATGCAGTATTTGGGAAGAAGGCATAATCTGTAACAGAAAAAAAATACAAGTAGCTTTATGTTAGTTTATTCTTCTGCAGGTGGTACCTTCCCATTTAGGTGTGATTCTGAGACAATTTATGAAATCATGTAAGAAAAATGTGTTACGCTTCCCACTGTCGTTAGACCCTCCTGTAAAAATCCCTGCTAATAAAACCTTATGGCAGCATGGTAGGGATTACATTAATGAAGACAGTGTGTCAGCTCTCTTGTTTTGCAGGAGGATAAAATTCTTTTATCTAAAGATTTGTTTGAAAACCTTCCATTGTTGCACAATTGAACTTGGTCTTTTTTTTTTTTTTTTTTTACTATTAATACCTGTATTTTGAGAAAATAAACTTTTAAGATGAGTACGCAGGGTTTTGTGTTGCAGATACCATATGCAACTCATCCTATGCTATCCTCACATAACCTGTGAGAAATGTATTTGCACCTGAGCACTGTTTGAGTTCCTTCGGGCCCTTTATTCTTGGTCTTGACTGAAGGCCTTGTCCAAGTTGCAGAAGGCACATTTGCCTTGGCCTCGGCCACTTGATTAAACTAAAAATATGAAAATAATCCTCTTTGGACAATGAACAACCACATGGACAATTATTTTCTTGTTTGTGGATTTTGTAACCAGGAAAAAAAAAACCTTAAATTTAGGTATGACTTTGTCCTGTGTTGTTTAGAGGACCAGTGTTTCAGTAAAATTCAAGATAGCAATGAAGCAATAATGCTGTGCTAAGGAATTTGAGAGGTTTTAAATGAAGGGTTTAAAAATATAGGGGCACCTTAATCTCTTATGGTTTGAAAATGGACAAGTTCTGGAAAACTTTAATGACTAGAAAAAACATGTCCTGTCAGACAAATTCTTTGCTAACATTAAGCCCCAGAACTCATGCTGTTAAGCCCATCTTTCAGTGTATGCAGTTCAAAGAAAGCTTTGATATAAGTGGGGGTTGCTGCACTGTAATGAAGTCTTAGAATGTAATGCAAAACCAGCCCAGTTCAGTGCCTTGTTTATTGATCATTGATTTTTCTTGATTATTCTGTGAGAAGCTCTAAGTCATTTTTCTTGTTCTGGGAAGTTGCCCTTTCCATGTGTTGGAGAGAGCGATTGGATCCACTCTGTGTTTTCTCTTAGCCAAGCTTTATATATTTGACTCGCTCGATCATTACCTTAGATCTATACTTGTAGCCCATCATTATTTGTATTTCTCTGCAGGGACTTGTCGATCCCTCCCTGTGTGGTTCCTGCAGCCGCCTGTGCTGCTGCAGATGCCATTGCACAAGAAACACGGTCTTCCCAAGCCATGGCTGCTGCAAACCCTGCTGATAATCGGGTTGACTTTTCCTAAGCTTTTTCCCTCTGTTGGTTGAATTTGAGATAAATTTTCCCCCCTCAATAAGCATCAAAGGATGGTATTTGTAGATATTATTCATCATCACATGTGATGTCTAAACAGCGTTGTCTAGATAGCAAAGCAAGGAACAGCCCAGCTTGTTCTTCAGGAAATAGCTGCAATTCCCCTTGGCTGCAGAGGTGCTCGAGTCCTGTGTGATGCTTCAGATGCTCCCATCAAGTCATTACTTTGTAGCTGTTGTTCTGCTTGGAGCAGTTGCTCTTTCATCTCGGGTTAAGCTGCATATTTTGAGTCTTGCATGTTAAACTTTCAAAATTGACATGTACAGAAGTTGTGTCTATTTTCTTTGGCTTTCTATTATTGAACATAATATAGTCAGAAAAATGACTTTACATTTTATCCTTGGAGAAGTATTCCTATGTAAAGCATCATTATTTCAGAATTCTTAAAAGATCAAAGGCAGAGAAACTTGGAAGAGTGAAAGCAATATTTTTATCAAAATATGGATTTTATTTTGAAAGACAGGAGTGGGAAAAGGAAGATCACCCTTTAGAAATTCAGAATATATCTTGAAGAGAATGGGAGAATGATCATTAATGGCCTCTAGAGCTACAGTTCATATTACTTTGACCTTTGTGTCAAATTATATGTAATTATTATAATGATTATTTTGAATTTTATGCATTCATTTGTATCTATCATATAGTATCCCTTTTCTGTGTCAAAGCATTTGCTGGAATAATTTGATAACCAATTGTAGGAGTTTTTAGGAGGCAACGAGTACTGCTAGCTTTGTCCAGCTCAGAGTGGCATTTTTTACATATTTATTTCACATAATTTCCTGCTCCATTTAAAGAACTCTGAAATGATTTTTGTCTGGTTTTGTATCTAAATGAATATTTGACAACCATGCTTGTTACATGTGCAGAAATAAGGTGCAATGCTTCAGTATTTTACTAACAGTATTCTCAGAGAGAAAGAATGCGCTGAATACATTGACTATTGTGAGATGACCATGGCTTTTTAGTTGCTGCAGGGAGAGATGTTGCTCTTCCTCAAAGATATTTTTTTTCTCTCCAAACCCAGGGAATTGGGTTTTGTTAAATCTAGCACTGCAGTAATGAAAGGTTAGTGGTATCGTGTGCACATAACAGTGTTGGAAAGAATGCTTCTCACCTGTGATTTGGTTTAGTTGTACAATTGTTCCTGATAAATAAAGCCATTTTAGAATGGCTGAGGAGGCACGTTGAACAGCAGATACATCACAAATAAGCAGAGATAATTATCTTGTCTAAAATTGTATTATCCCTTATCTACTTAGATGAATGGCAAGAGATCACGGGTTCATTGAAGAAAAACTATCATTTTTATTTGACTGTGCATTTGTATTTGGTCCAGTCCTGTTCAACTTGTTCATCAATGACCTGGATGAAGGCACAGAGTGCTCCCTCAGCAAATTTGCTGATGATACGAAGCTGGGGGGAGTAGC
>JAWLRI010000906.1:1084917-1126077 GCA_034781795.1 Crypturellus tataupa | reverse complement strand
ATCTTCAAGACCTGCTTGGATGCAGCCCTGTGCCACGTGCTCTAGGTGGCCCTGCGTGTGCAGGGGGGTTGGACTAGCTGACCTCTAGAGGTCCCTTCCAACCTTAGGCATTCTATGATTCTATATGCTCCTTGGGGCTCTGTTGAAACACTTGGTACTTGCGGTGTGAGTTATGGAAGCAGAGATACCCCAGGAAAGATCCCAGTCTTCCACATGACCATAGAAACACGTTTGATTCATTTGAAATCGAAATCCTAACAACTGAATGATCACTGATACTGTATATTGAATGTATGCTGATATTCAATGCCTTTATTATATGACATTGTATTGGCTATTATTTTTAATTAAAATCTATTTTTGTAACTTAGATGTAAGACTATAAATGATAACCATGAATAAGAGTGAAATGTACCATTAGAATAAGAAGCTGAATTATGAACTCTTCCAATGCTGAACTAATAATCAATCCTTCTCCAATGAAGTGCCAATTAGTTCTAGCCATTGCATATTCTACTGCAAAGCAGTTTATTCCAGCAGCAGCTCCACCATCTCTTTTGGACAGGTTTACAGTATCACAGAATACATTATGCAACTGATGCTGCTCAGAACACTGTGAGGATTTTTCTGGAGAAATATAAAATAATTCTAATATTTTTCTTTTCACATGGCCAGTTGAAACAAATAAACAAACAAAAAAAACCCGCTGCTCCTTAAGTAAGTGCTAACTTGCATTTCCAATTTTACCCAATTTTTTTTTCCTATGAGGCTTAAAGGTTATCTGCTGGAGCTGATTGTGAAATAAAAATTGATATTATTTAGGCACTTATTTTAGTTATATCTAATTTTAAGATTAAAAGATTTTAATCTTAAGATGTCTTAAGACGTCTGTGTCTTCAGTCTGGAGATATTCTTATGGACAAATCCTTCTGTGGCAGAATAGTTATTGTCCTAATCAAAAAGGTATGAGAAGGTAATTTGTACCCTCAATTTATTTAGGTTTATAATGCTGTCAGAAGTGAAGAATAGTTTAATACATTTAGAAAATGCACTTTTAGAAGACAACATAACTAAATTGAGTGTTTATCATCTATTTCAGTTTTAAAATATTTTTTTTTGTATTTCGTAGCTTTATGCAGATTGAAATGTGTTGTTCTACCATTGTCTTCAATTGGCAGCAAGGGCAAGCCCTTGATGAGGAGCTAGCCCTGTCCCAGCTCCAACAATGTATTTTAAAATTCCATTAAACTATGAAATTAGAATACTCGTTAGGTAGTTTAATGGGGGATATTTAATTGCACAGATACTCAGGTTTTCATTGTAGCAATAGACTTGCAAATTTGGCTTGTGCTTCACCTTCTGTCATTCAAACTGCCCAGAACTTCTGTGAGTTGCCGAGAAAGAGGGTCTGTTGGGTGCCCTGTGCAACATGGAGAAGACAGCTATGGCTGAGGGTCACGGGCTGCTCGAGCTGCGTGAGGACTTAAATACTTCAGCAGAGGGCAAAGGTTTTGTCTGGTTCTATCTATCAGCCTGTTTTACTTCAAGGCAGGAACTGCTCGTTCCCTGTGACATGGCGCACGTTGGTGTGTTTTATCAAACCCTGCAATAGTCTTCATTCTTGTTGCAGTGGAGACATAGAAATATAGGGAAAGTCTGAATAGTGATCAGAGAAAAAGAATTTGGCTGTTATAACTGTGTAATGTATGTAGGCATTTTTTGTAAAAGTGTTCTGAAGTGTCTCTTCACATAAAATATTTCTTCTGAAATTTCTATGAAATAGGGCAACATTACAGTTGCAGCTTTTGAAGAACCATTTGATTTGTGTTTTATGTTTTGTTCATGGTGGGAAGGGTTCAGTCCCTTGGTATCTCCACATACTTCTTGGATAAGATGAAGTTACCTAAAAGTGGAAATTCTATATTTGGGATAACTACTCTTAAAATTGTTTTGTTACCTGGTGTGTTTTAAAGTAAGATGAAGATTCCTGAAAATACTTTTGACTGTATTTAACCAAGTGTGGAATTGCAGGCAATAGATTTTTTTATGTATGTTGAGTTTTGCTCAACAGTGTTTTAATGAGATTTGTATTTCAAATTTGTAATTAGAAATTGATGCATTTCGTTACACTGTGAGATAAACATATTGCTAGTTTCCATAATTACTATTTGATATCAGAGGAAACTTGAAAATTATGTGTCCAGCAGGGACTCCTGAGATTGTGTCATCTCATTCCCAGTTTGCACAGATCAGGTGTTTTTCTTGATTTAGTTTCTGTTTGACCCCAAGTGTTTTTGTTAGGAAACATTTCCAAAGTAGCCAGTGTTGGAGAATGATGAATTACCTTCAAAAACTATCTTCAAAGAATTAGCCTCCTCTCCTGTTTTACCTTCTCTTAACTTTTATGGAAGCTTTTAGAATTTTTAACCTTTTCATATACTATCTCACGCTTTTTCATCTTCTGCAGCTTGTCCACCTTATTCCCTGTATTGCCTCTTACAGCACATGCTCCTTCATGTGTTGAGGTCAAATAAACTATTTAAGTAACACATACATATTCTGTGATAATAGACATTTTTTTCTTACTAAGATAAATATAAATTAAGCCTACTTTAGTTAAATGCTATTAAAAGCTATTTGAGTCATAATTTTTCTATCACTGTGTTAGCAGCAGGTAAAGCTGATTAAAAAGAAAATTGAACATTTTCCTCTTCCCTCTGATCAACAACAGACTTGTATAATTGCATGTCACAGAGACTCAACATGTAAGCGAGCAGCCCCAGTGACAGCTATAGTTCAAGCTAAATTTTCTGAAAAGGCAACTTTCATTTGCTGCTGATTTAGCTTAGAAGCAAATTCTCTTCTAAGCTGATGGCTTACCTGCTGACATTTAAATAATGCAGCCTCAGAACTTGTTACTGTTCGACACTGTACTTTTGTAGCACATACAAATGATTTCCATTAGCTTTTAAAAGTGAGATTTTCAGCTGAAGTAAATCAGGATATATCTATTGTAATCAATGTTGTTCTTATTTATATCAACTGGCCCTAAATATAGCAGGCATATTCTAGCCTTTTACTTTCAAGCAGAAGTTCCCTGTTGAATTAAATGGAGACTTCTACTCAAAAATCAATGGCACAGCAGACCCCAGTGACATTATTTTAAAACACAAATGATTTCTTTAGTTCTAAATCTATATACCAAAATAGATTTCCTTTAGATTTTTTTTACCACCCACACACAGCACTAGTGATGCTGTATTTACATAAATGTATTTAAAGTGCCTCTCTGGCTTCATTTGCAGGAGTTAAACTTGAAGTTTTACAGCAAATTGTTGTTGCTTCTCAATTGCCTGATAGAAGAACCTGGTAAAATCACCGGTGTAATGGATTCACTTACGTTTAATCAGACATGCTATTATACCTCAAATACAGTTTAAGTTCTTTCCAGTTACACTTAGCAGTCAAAAGGAGAGCTATTTATTCATATCTGTACTTGCTCTGGAAATGCAGCAAGCGAGGTGGAGTCTGTATAGGACAGGAGGTGACTTAGCTGTGCAAGATAATTTTCTTTGCTAGCACAGGAGAAGATCGGAGAATCTCCATTAGGAAAAATGATGTTAAGAAATAAGTTGCTTTCTGTTAACACGCCTTAAATGTTAGGCCTGTTAGGCAAGGCTGATAAAATCTTACCCTTTTGGAGGTGGTCACTGGGTCCCTCACAAGTGAAACATTTCAAGAACATTTCCATCAGCATAGTGCCCTGCTATGAGATTGTGGAAGCCACAGTTGAGGGCTGGTGGCAAGTATTTATTGCAGTGAAAAAAGGAGCATCGCTGAGGATGTTTTTCCTTCATGTGGATTGCTTTGATTAGGCTATTCTGAATAATCAGAATCAGAAAATGTTATACGCTGTTTCGTAGGAAAGGAAGGGGAAAGATTTCACCTTTTAAGCTTTTTCATGGGATTTTAGACCATCATCAAACAACTTTGCATGCCTGTAAGGAGAATAATATAATTAAAATTACATTGATTTACTTCAGCTTTAAAATCTAAATGGTCTTCCAGGGAGTTTCTTGCATAAACACCTGGATTTCAAGAAATAAATCAAAGACCACCTTGATCGCTGGGTAGATATTAACAGGAGATTAAGAGCTTTGATCAGACAAGGGAGCTTCTCTTGCAGGAGGTGGAGGAAAAGTAGCTATTTGGGAGGAACAGGTTTAAATGAGTTTGAGTATTTCCAGGCTTGCTTTATAAATGCCCTATGTACAAAATGCAGTCAGGCACAAAAGAGCAGCATAGCAGAGTTTTCACTGCTGAGCATCCTGCAGAATGGTTTGGGAAGAGCATGTATGTTCGAGGGAGCAGAAAAGGGAAAGGAGGGCAGCGATGCTAGAAGTGGGAAAGTCTTGAGAAGAATGAAAACCCAGAGCAATGGATTCCAGGAGAAATTTAAGCTAAGGCTCAGAAGACTGACAGTCTTCCAGTCTGCACCTGAAGGTACTCGAGGCTTGCAGCAAACTTTTGAGGACTTTTTCTTGAAAATGTGATTTTCCTAAAAGGAAAGACATCATTTGATTCAATGCAAACGTTATGGGTGACTTTGATCCTTTGAAAGCAACCCCTGCCTCGCAGGTTTTGATGAATAAAAACCAAGCCTGGCCCAAAGTCTGCAGAGCAGAGCTGCTGCAAAAACACGAGTCTCAGCCCATTTCCTGGTTTCAGTCAGGTTACAATTATGTGAAAGAAAGTGTATTGCAAATTTATGTCATTAGTTCTTTAGAGCTCAAGTGAAATTATGTTAAAGGACATACAATAAGCCAGGGCCAATTAGAAAACTTTTAGACAGATAATTCAGTTCAATTGCCTGTCTTTCTTCCATTCGAAAAGGAACTCTACAATATTTTAAAGAAAGCACAAAACGTGTTTTTAAAGCATTCACTTTCATGGGATTCTGCAACCAAGACCAGTGAAAGAAAAGCACTTAAAATAGACACATTTTGTACATGATTTTAAGGCTAATTTAATTTCTACTTTTTGTAAGATGTTATTTTTTCAGTATTACAACAGAATTGGGAGAAAATGTTTTGCAAACTTACTCTTAAGTATTTTAAATGACTTTATTTCATGAACAGAAATTATATCATAGGCTCATCTAAGTTTCAAAAGAATGTCTTCAAGTTCTCTTTCAAAGCGGCAATATTGCAATATCTATTAAATGTATATGTATTACAGCATAAGCAAAATTCTGAAATACATATTTGCTATTTGTTTTTCCCTGTTCTGTAGCACAATAGAAATCACGGAAAATTGTAAATTAGAGATGTTCTAGTGAAAGAATTTAGGAATCTGCCATTCAGTTGCAACTGCAGGAGAGAACATTAAAAAGTGCTGAGGAAAGGAAATTTTAAAGATTTTGAGAGATAAAAAGAGTGCATAATGCAGGAGAGGAGAGAAGGTGCAGGATGAGAATAGCTCCGACTGAGGGAAATGGGGCATTGGAACAAACATTTTTTGGAACAGGTCAGTGAGATACAGCATGAGATGGTTGGGAGAAAGCTGGAAAAGAACAAAGGCTGTGTCCACAGGATGAGATTTCTATGCATTGCAGCATGTCAAAGTACAAGAAAAATCTGCATGAATCCCGAATTTGATGAGGCAAGAATATCATCACGTTATTTGGAGCTCAAAGATTCCTGTAGCGCTTTTTTTCCTTCTTTCTTTCTTTCCCTTTTTTCTTTCCTTTCCCTCCTTCCCCTTTGCCCTCTGGCTGCTCTGCCTTCCAGAAAGTATTTCTGACAGAAAGCAAGGGCCAATTAGGAAAATGGGAACAACCAGAACAGGCTAAACAGCAGGTGTGATTTTTTTTTCCCACTTGAAAGTAAACCAAAATAAAACTATGTGCTTATTGTCAAAATATTTTCCCCCTATACAAAAAGTTTTAATGTTACTAATTTTGGGACACATGGCAAAAACTAGGCACACAATGGTGTATCTCCACAAACCTAGTTTTGGTCTTAATTGAAATGACGGTCAGCATTTAAAATGCATTTTTTAACATCAGCCAATTGGAAGGAGAGAAATGAAAAGATGTGGAGAGCTGAATTTTGGTTTGCTACCTAATTCTCAGAATCACAGATGAAGTTTCCAGATGTTGGAGCTCTGCTGGGAAATTCAGTTGGCACGAATGGATCAGAAGGAGCTTTTTGAAACTCAGTCTGTGGGAGGTGAATGCTGCAGGTACTGCCCCGCTTTCCCCAAATGGCATTTGGGCACTTGCAAAATAATGTTATTTTCAGGTGGGTGTTGGCAGGACAGGGGTGTGTATTGGGGCCATGCTGATGGTGCACTAAAGTCCACAGGGTTTCCTTTAAGCTCCATATTGGCTTCAGTCTATATAGCCGTTTGTGGGAAGGTACAAATGGAGGCAGTTGTAACATGAAGGATTTTGGAAGTGTGACCAGTTAATGTTTTGAAGCTCTTTGTATTGTTTTCCCTTTCTTTGTTTCAGACCTGTATGATTAAATGGTGCAGTTGCCACATAAAATTTATGGGGAAAGGATCATGTCAGGCATCATTGAACCCATTTTAATGGAGTGTTTTTTAATGAAAATGTTATGTCAGCTGCAACAGTTGCGTCACTGTAGCTCAGGTGTTAGTCAGGCTTGAAGTGAGAGGAAAGAGTATTTCCTGAAGGATAAGACCTTTTGGTGATTCAACTCCTACCCCAACTATGGATGTAAAATCATTTCTTCACTGAAAAAGCTATTAATCAAGGCTGTTTTGTACTCTGTCCATTATTTAGGGTTTTATATGGTATGCAGGGCAGAGAACCTGCTTAATGGGCCTTCGTGAATCATTCAGTAATTTTCTTGGGAGGTGGTATTTGTGCAGAATTTCCCGTAGTTATAGTTTGCCTTCAGTTTTGAAAGATCCTCAAGCATTTGCCAAATTGATACGCAGTTATCAGCATTACAAAGATTGTTAAATGTCTCAATGTAATATCTTAGAGAAGAAATACCTTTGCCTCAGTAAGGGCCGTAGTTCAGGCATGCCCTGGTTTAAATTTAAGTAATTCTGTGAAACACTGAGCTTACTCTATTTTGCCTAGTGCAAATGGGGTAGGCTTTAAAGGCAGCCACTGGAGCAATCTACAAATCTTTTTCAGTTTAGGAGTGAAGCCCTGGGAAAATTCCTCAGCAAAATGCTGTGTGGGGATATGGATCCACTGAAATACACAGGAGATGAAGGGTGGTATCTGCTTGGAGGTTCTCAGTCATTGCAAGTCCTGTGTTTTCAAGTTTATGCATTAACTTTTCTGCAGATTTCCTCCTGATTTGTGGACTAGGCTGCTGAGCTCATGCCGTATCTCCTACATGTGTAACTGTTCTTAGGGAATCTGTATCTGCTCTTCTCCTTGGCCCTAGGGTTTTTCTAATTTACATTCAGGAGGAGGGACCGGAGGGTATCCCCCCAAACTGATTAATGACTCTTCTGGAGTGCAGGTAGTGAAGGATCTTTTCAGCTCTTCAGAGCTGTGTTTTGGTTTTCCATACTCCTGCGTGATTATCCACATCAATAGGAAACTATGCAAGAGAAGAATGGTTGTAGTAACTGCTTTATAGTTCTTGCCCTATCTAAATTTTAAGCTGTCATTGAAATGGGAATATGGTAGTTTGGATTAAAGTTAGATTTTAGGAAAGGCAAAAAAATAGATGAGCGGAGCACAACCTAAAATTTTGCTGTTTTTTAGGAGACTGAATACTGACTTCTGTGGGATTTTGCGAATCTTGAGTCTCTTTCTCTGTGTGTTTAATGAAGCTATAGTTGTTGACTTAAATAAAGAGGAAGAGTTAAACCAATCTTTTCCTTTTAAAGTACTCATGCTGTTGTTTTAAGTTGGTATAGCTCCAGAGAAACTGCAGACCTGAGTGGCATATGCTCATGCTTTCTTTGCCAAAATATATATATATATATTTTTTAATGAAAGTGTGTTCAGAACAGTTGTTCCAAAATCCAAAATCAAAGATAGCTTAAATTGGAGCAGAAGTTCAAAAACTCTTCTTGAAGTTGTCAAGTAACCAAAAGTAGACAACCATCTCAAAGCTACATGTAGCTCTGAAAACATTCGTTGTTCTGTTCCTTAACACCAAGAAAAATTGTAAATGGTGCTTTTCCCCTCTGGGTGCTCATACAGTTATGAATATATTTTTCTCAAATGCATTAATTTCAGGTTAGTTTCCTTTCAGTGCATACTTATTTTTGTGTGGAAAGTGCATTGTTTGCATTAACTTAAAGCTCTCTTAAATAAGGGGTGAGAAGATGTGCCGTTGTGAATAGAAATGCTCCTGCATCACTTCTGTAAAGTGACCCAGAGAAACAAGAAAACATTCCGTGCTGCTCTGAGCCTTGTGGTTGCTCACACAAGCAGAATGGCCTTTTTATTGTAACAGAGCTTCTTTCACTGCGGAAATGACCTATTTTTTTTGTTATATTGAGATGTAAAATAATTCCAAGGCTTGAAAGGGGAAAAGCCTGTCTCAGAGAGGGTCAATTTGCCTTGATAAAATGAGGAACTCATGCCGCGAAACAGTGATGAAAATGGTTGGTGGTTCTTTTCTGGAAAAAATGGGAGAGTTAAGCTCCTTCAGCAGTTTTCTTGCCATTGCACCTCTGTCCAGGGTAAAAAAAAGGATCTTTAAGATGTCTTTGTTTCCTGTGTTAAAAGAAACCTGCCTTAGATTGTGTGACATAGTCACTGTCATGGTCAAAGTTGAATTTTCATGGAGAAAACTTATGACACTGATGCTTTTAATTTCATGTTATAATATCTTCAAGATGAACAGCTGGAAGCTCTTGTGCTTTTTCTGGTTCAGGGAAACAATGAAAAATGTTGCCTGAGATTTTGAGGACTTGCTGGAGTACAAAATAGCTTTACACTCATATGTCAGGGTACAGTCTGAAAAACTACTCCATTTAATTCCTTTGGCCAAGTGTTTCTGGCGGATGCAGGCACAGGACAGTGGAAATGTTGATTTTTCTTGTTGAGGTGCAGTTGCACAGGTGTGTGCCAAAGTAGGGAATGACAAATGAAGTCAGCCAAATTCTGTAATGCTGTAATCAAAAAAAAAAAATCTCTCTTTGCATACATATGCTTCCTGGTCACTATAATAGGTTTGGAGAATCTGATGCGAAGCCTGATGACAAAGTTGATGGGAAGAGGCTAGGGGATTAAACAGTACAGAAACAGACCCATTACCTGTTTATAGTTCACTTTCAAAGGTGAGTTGGTCTCAAAGGCCTCTATTTTCAAAACTGAAGCAGCTTTTCTCTACTAAAAAGTTCTCAAGAATGGTATGTTTATGATCTCCCTTCTTCACCACTTCTTTTCATCTGACACCGTCTTTTGGTCAATACTCTTTAAACTTAAATACCTACACTAAAAATAATAATGCAAGAAAGAGATGCAGACTCTTTAGTAGTTCCTCAACTGTTTATAGACATTTTTTACTTTTTTGCAGCAGCAGCACATTGACATTTTATGCTTTCCTAGGAGTATATTTTATGGGATAATTGCTCTGGGCAGAATGGAATTAACTGTTATAGTACTTGAGTTTGTTTTCTTGCTTCACTTTATGACATGCAGTCTTGCATTCCTGTAGCTCAAGAATTCCCCAAAACCTGATGTGCTCATTCTCCAAGGCTGTAAATGCTGCATGGAGAGGTCTCTTCTCCTAGTTTTATGATTTTGTAGGCCAACTTCCATGTTCCCATTTATGTTCGGAGACTGATTTTCTTGACACAGGACAGTGAGATATGATACAAAAGGAAAGTTGTAACTTTACTGTAGATGTTTTCTGCTATGAATTATTTATTTTTCACTTGTGACTATACCTGAAGGGGAAAAGTGGCATTGATGTTGCTCAACAGTGAGGCAGTACCTTGGCAGTAGCAGAATCAATAAGTCAGTGCTGTAACAGGTGTACCGTGGTGCTCCTGAACTTGTCCTTTCTTTTTCCCTATTTTGTGAGGAATTTGGGATCCCTATAAAGTATGCAGTGCATTATGAGGCGGTGCGAGAAGGGCTCTCTGCATCCATACTCTCCTCTGTTTTCCGTTTCTTGGCATCTACCAAGTCTTCCTTCATCTTTACACACAATTACCTCCTCAAACACATTTTGTTGACTGCTCTTGGGCAAGGACAAGAGACGAGGACACGACAAATCACCTGTGATGTTTGAGACAGTTCATACCACGAGGTTAAACAAAGATGGACTCTAATGCGCCACTCATGGTAATGGGGAGACTTTAATAAATGTGGGTTCAAATTAACAATACATCATTGAAAGTGGCGCTGAAGCTTATATAAAATATATATTTATGAGGCTATCATTTCTACTTCCTTAATGCCTTCTTTACATAAACACTGCTGATGGCAGAACACAGAGTGAGCTGACAGCCCAGGGTGGGGATTTTTTTGTTTTACTTCCAGTTTTACCAAGTCTGATAACTGCGCAAACATGTTGATCTACACCTTTTCTTTGTGACCCGAGATGGAAATCACCAAGAATTGGTTGTTTCTTTAGCTGCTGTTATTTAGGTAGGTTTGCAGAATCTTTTAAAGTGGTCTTTTACAATCAAAACTGGCTATTTCTCAGGCTTTAATGACACCTGATCCATTGTGGAAAGTGCTGCATAAATGTAGCAAGCTGATGTGTTTTTAACTCCCTAAATTAACACTTAGGGCAGCATTCCTGGAAGGTAAATAGCACTCAGCCTTATCTGAAAGCCTAGCTGCATGCCTGCAATACTGCCATTTCACCCGTCGAACAGGAAATCAGGGTGCTTTTGTTGAGGCAAAACATAAAGACACAGATTTCTCCAAACTTCTCACACTCATAAGGGCAGATGGTTCTCCAGAGTGCACAAGTAATCATGGGATATAAATGAACCGAAAATGCACCAGGTATCCCAATATATATTGGTACCTGCGACTGAGGGCAGCGTGTGTGTAACTGCTTCAGCATTACTTAAATATGTTTAGGACTTTATGCCAGATCCCACCCGTTGACTCAAGTCTCTCAGTTGACTTCAGAGGGGCTGGAGTGTTTTCAGAAGGAATAGCGATCGCGCAGATTTCTGAAAACTGCTCTGAAGCTGATGTATTCTTTTATTACTTCCTTGCCCATAGTGCCAGTTTGTCCTGTGTGTGCTGGAGGTGCCCGTCTTTCCAACAAGGTTTCTGTATGGGAAAGGCAGCTCTGGCGTTTCCAGCTGTTGGTAATCCAAACACATGCTGTGATTCCCGATCATGCATCCAGACACTTGTCGCTGGGTTAGAATCATACAGAAATGGAAAAGAAAGAGCTGCCAGGCTTTGGATCCCTGGGAACACCACAGATGCTCCCTTGAAAATGCATTAAATATTTAATAAGCATGGGAGTAAGTTTTTTTACAATGTTAATATTTATTACAAAGGACATATTTGCAGAAATGTTGCCCCATTTGGCATCATCTCTGTTAAATAATTTGTCGTGCAGAGTTATGTGAGAGCATATAAGTGTTTAGTGGCAGAGCACAGTATCATTAGTGCATGCTAGCTTTAAAAAGTGTATATCCGAGGTTTATGTGGAAGAGATTTCAAAGTGATTTGCGCATAAGGAGCTGGAGCAAAAAGCTTCAGAAGCTTCCTATGCCTAATGACAAAATGTTTTGTTTCCACATTTATTTCCATATTTACCAGATTCAGAATAAGAGCAGTATTGAACATGTTTATGAGTGTTATATCTAGAAGCTAAAAGAGGTTGTTGAAATGTATTGGAATGCAGAAGAGATTAAAATGCAACTGTACAATCAAAAAAAGGAGAAAAAACAAATCATTCATATTCCAAATTTTCAAAGTAAACATATTTCTGTGACATGTTTTTAGTTTGATATGAAAAGAAAATCAATTTCCAGAGTTTTATTTCACACTTTCTTGTTCAATTATTTTGTAGAACTTAGAGTAAAATAGGCAAGAATGTATTGCTCCATTAGCTTTCCAGAAACATTAATCTTTCCTTTAATGAGTTAAGTCCAAATTCAAAATCTAAAAGTGTCAGTGAAGGAAAATCAATTAATTTAGGGAAAGAGTATTATTTTCTATTACCTTCCAAGTTTCTTTTTGTCTGATGGAAATAATATTCCACAATGAGTGTCAGGCGTTATCAGCAGTGTTTGGAATAGAGTTTTTTCAAGGACTAAAATGAGCTATGCCCTCAAATGAGAAGTAGCTGAGGGGCAAGAATACAACAAATCCTTCTCATGCCGTTCACCATGGGGCTGCACAAGCAGCCTGATGTCCAGGTTCCTGGCTCTTGGGAGGGCAGAATTATATAGATTTAGTGAAATGCTTGCATTACAATGCTTGCAAATTTGGGGAAATAGAATTTGGATTAAGCCAGGATTATTTTGATCTTATCCCTCTTTGCCTTTTTTTTTTTTTTTTTTTTGGTGAGCAGTGACGACCCATGTGTGTAAAGAAAGTGGCTTATTCTCTTTGAAGTGCCAATAACATTGTCAGGCACTTATCTAAACAAACACACAGCAGAGATTAAGAGGGGACAAAGCTGAATGTAGGAGATGCAAATTAATTTTAGCCTTGTTTATAATCAGTACAGCACACAACGCTGTCTGTTTCGCATAGGGGAGAAGCACCAAATGCTGCAAAACCGTCCCAAGGAGAGGCAAGAGAACAGCTCTTATGTAATGAGGTCTGGAAGGATGATGGGCTGCAAATTGGGGAGATCTTAACAGACACCAGGGCAATGTACCAGAATTCAGAGAACCTGGTACAGGTGCCCTTCAGTTAAACAGAATATTTTGCAATTAGATAGGACCTAAGCAAAAACTGTTGAGGTCAGTGCAAAAAGAACAAGCAAACAAACAAATTAAAAATCTTCAGCTCAGATTGCTGATCAGTTTCGTCAGGGAATATAAAAGAAAAATAGTCAACAGGCAAGGATTAGTATCCTCTTCATGTGAGTGTTTATTCTTCATGAATAAATATTCAGGTTAACAGATAAAGCCAGGTAAAGAAACATATGTCCTGAATGTCCCTCTGGAGCAAACAAATAAACAACGGAAAAAGATGCTCTATGTTTATTTTGATAATGACGGCAGAGTGGGTCATGTAGAAACTGAGCTCCAAACACTATTGAAAAACCCCTTATAGTGTCCTGTGATAAATGCCACCATAGTTTTCTGTCTTCCTGAATAATTAGTTATGTTAAGAACTTAAGCACGTGTGTTTGAAGGATGGTTACAGCTATTTTGATACTGTTCATTATGGAAAAGGAAATCTGAATATAAAATATAATGTGAGGATCTATTTTTAGCTTCATGGTTGCACTGTTTATTTAAAAAATGCAGGAAAAAATTTAAAAAATAGAGGAGAAAAGTTAAATTACTTCTTCAAAAAGGAGGCATCATTTCTATATTTATAGTTTTGTAAACATAACATTAATCAACTGGAAAATGCTCAGCAAAATATAAAACTGTTACGGGCACTAGTTCAGAGAAATATATGTAGCAAAATATATCTCACGCCTGTACTTCAAAAGGCAGCGCCAAGCTGCAGAACCTGAGGGAAAATCAATTTGCTGCGGCATCAGTGGCTTGCACAAATTCCTGCGGTGTGCAATCTATTTTTTTTTTTTTTTTTTTTTTTAATTTAACTGATTTACTCTTGCTCCTCTATCTCGTTTTGGGGCTGCAAAAGCATTCAGGTTGATCCATCAAGTACTGTTGAAATACTTTAAAAGAGAGAAGGGGAAGAAAAAAGGAGGCATTTGTGCCACTGGGAAAGGAATAGTATGAAATGTGCATTTCCTTCTCTGTCTTACCCTCATGTTTTGTGGCTTTGGGCATGTTTTGTGCTCTGCATAGGGAGCAGGGGTCTGGGAATCTCCCCCAGTCCCACCTGGTCCCAGGAATATCCCTAGGTCACTCCTCCAACAACAACCCCGTTTATTTTTTGAGAGCTCCAACTAACTCCCCACCTTGGCAGCATCTCTGCTGCTGTTCTTGTTGAAAGGCAATTACCAGACAGCTGTGATTTGATCAAAGAGTCGTGGAAGGTGGTGGAAATAACCTGCCCACGCACATTTGTCTGCAAAGAGTGACAAAATATGTCCCCAATACAGGTTTTATGGGTTCCTGTTCAGCGGCAGGATGATTTGCAGAGAGTCATCCCTGTGGAGGTGCAGGCTGTATTCCTTCCTTTCATGGGCTGCCCAGGGACATCAAAGAAAGTTATATCCAAAATATATCCCACTATTAAATGCCTTGTTTGTAAATCACAACTACAGTTGCATAACATAATGTTACAAGCATTCATTGGGCAAGCATAATTTTAAGTTTTTTTTTTTTTTTGTTTAGATTATATTAGATTTAATTTTTAGTTACATTTCTGTTTTGCTGACAATATATTTTTTTGGCCTGAGCCATAAAGGTACCATAAAGCTGCAATTTTCATGTAAACTTAATTCCTGAAAGAAGCAGTCCATGATCTATTCTTACTTCACATGATGATACTTTCTTATTTGGATCTTTTCAGCCGAGTGCCTTCCCCATCACCGCTTCAAGGGAATGTATTAGGGAGCCCGGCTTTGCTGGCTTGCAGGCGTTCAACGTGGTGAAGCAGTGAGGCTCTAATGTAAAATGCATCCTGACTAGCACCAGAGATTCAATTACAATCTTACTCTTTCAAGACACATCTTCCAAAACAGTGATGGGAAAAAGCAAACTGATGGAAGCTGGAAAACAGTGTGGGTTGACATGGGTTGCACGGTGGCATGTGGCCTTTTTGTCCTCCTACCTGTCCCCAAAGAAGGGAATTTTGGGTGAGTTGGCAAGGATCCTTGGTGAATGTGAGTCGGAGGTGAGGGATGAAGTTGATGGAGCACAAACCAGAGACACGTGCTGCAGTGCTGCTGCAGCTCCCTCATACATAGCTGCAAAGTGTTTTCTTCTCTCCTATTTCTGAGGCCTCTCTGCCTCCACCCCAACTCCCAAACACAGAGGAAAAGTAGCAGTAATGGGAATGAAGCATGAGATCCCCTGGGATCATCCCTCGTCCCTCTTTCCTTCTTGTGGGAACTCTGAGCTCGTGGATATGGAGCATAAGGGTAACACAGGGATAACCCGTGCAGGAACTCCAGCACCGATGGCAAGAGTCCTTGTGTCGAAAACACACAATAGCAGTTAACATTAAAGAAATCTTTATTTCTTATGTATTTTTGGCACCAAAAATGACTGAAATAATGACTCAAACACCCAATGAAGCAAGATATAATGCTGTGTACGCTTGAGCCTTTGTCAGTATGCAAACGTCCACAAACATTATATTCAGAGCACAAATTGCAAGCACAGACCCGACAAAGTAAATTTTGAAGCATGTCCTCGAGTGTAATGCTTGAAATGGATCCTAAATTGGCAGGTTGCAAGCCATGGTGGAACAGAACCAGGGCTCCAGAACCTGAGAGCGCCAATGTTGAAATCTGAATAATCGCAACCACATTTTCATAGTTATTTGAATGGGAGAAGCATTGGCAGAAACTCATGAATAATTTACATTTCAGAATTTAGCAATCTGTGGTGGAAAGAAAAATAAATGGCAAATCCAATAAATAAATGATTATTTCGAATTAGTTGCAGTGCTCTGATGTTTGCTAAAAAGTGGATTTTTTGGACTTTCTCAAAATGCTACTGTCGAATTCATTTTCTCAAGTAAACGCTCTGTTAAAGTAAGAGCTTCATCCACCTGTTGGGGCAGGTGGAGGGATATGCAAATGACATTGAATCTGTAACACAAGTTGGTTTTATGACAGATGATTATAAGAGCATCTTACCATGCAGCACAGTTGCAGTCAAAAATAAATAAATAAATAAATAAATAACATAGCCTTAATGAGAAGTGTTGGCCGATATATATAATGGTGAGTTATACATAATTAATTAAAAAATGATGCAGTGAGTAAAGTTTTAAGATTTATGGAGAAGGTAGTGCTTGAAAAGAGAAATCCTCAGCTCCCTTCTGTGTCTTTGAGAATGTGATCTTATTTTAATAAGCAAGATATTAATTTACCAGCACCAGTATTTCTGTTTCCACATAGACTTAGATGCAGTTTTAAATAAGTTTGTTTCACCCAGTGCTTCAAAGAAAAAAGCTAAGTTTTTACTAGTTTGAAGGTGGTATTTTGTAATAGAGCAATAATGTCTTCATAATTTAGAAGGTCACTAATTTCATTGTTTTAGAAACATTCAAATACTGGTTTTGATGCAACTGTTCAACGCTTTATAATAGCTTATTAGGTGTTACTGTGTATTATTTTGGAGGGTCATTCCTTAAAGGCATCTTACTGGCCTTCAAAAACTTTTCAACCCCCTACATTTAAATTTTGTTTTGTTTTGTTTTCTTTTCTTTACTTAAATGGGATTATTCTGTTTTGTCCTGGAATAAATCACAGCATTTTAAATGACTGCAAGAAGAAAAGCCGCAAAGTGCTGTTTTCATCAAAAATTTAATGCCCATGTTGCCTTTCTCCAAGAGCTCTACCGTAGGAGTGCTCATTTTGCATGTGTTTTTTCCACCTTGTACAGCTAAAACATCTGTCCGTTAATGAAATTCCATGTCTGTCTAATGACTTAAGAATTAGGGAATTCATTCAGATGGTAATAATGGACATTGGTCATTGAACCCTATTTGGTGAGTGTCCTAACCAGAGTTTTGGATTTATTACCCTCTTTCCTGTTCTCCCAGTGGTGGAAAGTGCTTGCTTCTGCTAAAACGATGAAGAAAGCTTTTGCTCTCAGGTGAGGAACTAAATGATTGTCCTGTTAAAATACTTTTTTTTTTTCTTTTTAAATAGCCTATAATATTTAGCACTAGCTTCTAAAAAGCCTATCCAAATATTTGGTGCATTAGGTTAAAATTGCAACTAGTTTTAGAATGAGTGGAGATGAATTTTAGCTGATGGGCCAGACTGAAGACGCTTTAAAAATTGCATTGATTCCAAAGTGCTCTAAAGAAAACCACTTTTGCATGGCCCTGAATGTTGCTTATGACTAGGAAATCTCCAGCATTGGGATCTGGAGTTTGAAAAAGTATTGATTTCTGAGGATTGCCAAACAAATGGAGCCATTTAATAGTAATGAATTTTCAGTGGAATATCTTAAACAGATTTTGAATCATCAAAGTAGAAAAAGACCATAATTTTTCTGTTCACTTCAACCTTCTTTTGTTGCATGCATTTACTACCTGAGCTCTCTTCTGAGTAGCTGTGTTAATAGAAAAAAGATATCCAAGTGCATTTTAATTCTTTCCTAATAACAATTAAATGCACTAGATGTCCAGTTTCCAAATATTAGTGTCTAGTTATTGTCTGTATTCTACGTTTGGTCGCTCATGTTGGCAATTCTGAGTTTTAAATATCCTTACTTAGTTGTAAGTACCAATTTGAGCATCTCGGTCTAACATTTTCAGTACTCCATATATATTTTTGCCCTTGAGATGAACTTTCTTAGGTAGTTGCTGTAGCTGAAGCTGATTTCTGTAGGTCATAGTATGCGTTTTGAACAAATGAATTTCCAGTGCTGGTAGCCAAAACCCATTTCAGTGCAAATAAACTGCCTACTTGTCTACAAGGAGACAATGAAATAAATTTAATGTGACTCTGCCCATGAAAATCTTTGCTGTTTTTGGAAGTGTCAGTCTTTGTACTGCTGTTTGTAGTCAAATGGTGCTTAACTTCCTGTGCCTCTTTGACAGTGCCCGTCGACTATCCTTCCAGTTCTGGCTTTCTTCCCAAATGCTCGTTGACAGTTGTGGCAAAATGGCCACTGCTCTTTCGGGTTGTGCGACTTTGCATAATGTGACAATTGAGACCTTTTATATATATATATATATATATATATATATATATATATATGTATACACATATATGTACCCGTATATACACACACACGTACACATAAACATGGGTGTATACTTTTGCAGATATCTATATGTGTATATGTTTAGTAGTTGTGCCCTCAAATGAGTAAATTGTAGTTACAGAGCCTGAACTCCCAGTATGTCAAGTTGTGATCAGAGTATCTTCTGACATGGAGATTTACGAATGAAATGTGTATCATAAGTGCTTAGTAATATTTTAGATCTATTTTTTGGAATGGGGGTGTACATTTCTTGATCGACTGTCCTGACTAGCCAGATAACCAAATCTCCCTGAACCAGGGCTGTTGGACCCTGCTTCCCCCTGCAGGAGGATATTCCCCTCTCTTTTAATGGATGCTTGGGTGGGTGCACCCAACTTCATTTTTGTTTACCCTTCAGCTTTACAGGGAAACTTGACTAATGAGGTTTGGAAAGTGAAGATCTCGGAGGTGATGATTAAGAGCTTAAAACTCTTAAAATAAAGAGAAGGACAAGTCTAAAGCATACTGTTAGCTTTGTACCTTTATTATTCTGCACTGAAATACAATAACAGGTATTGCCCATACAATAATATGTCTCCTTAGTTTCAAGGAAGCAGAAGTTATAATAATAGAGTCCTTATGCAAAGCAGTGACAGGAGAGAAGGGAAGGGAGGCAGTGAGAGTTGTCTAGCAGGCTGAATACACAAATCTGTTGCTACCTAAAAACTAATTTTATTTTTAGTTAATACTCATTGATGTAAGTTCTAGTCTATTGTTAAATGATTCTAGTGAATAATTATGATCCATCACTTTGTGAAATGTTTGAGACAAGTGTAGAGCTGTAAAACCAATCTTTTGTACTGGAGTCATCACCGAAGTTCTGTTGTGAAAATCCCAGCAACGCTGCAGTTTGATCATATTCTTCATGTCTGCAGGGCTTGCAGAGTGTGCTCGGGGTTGCTCCCCTGTGTTTATGTGCAGTATGTCACCATTCTCATTTCCTTAGGAGCTGTAGGAAAGTGCATGGCATTTCTGTGCTCTCATTTCCCTTGAATTTGTTAGCTTTTGAACACAACCCATCTGGTGATGAGTGAATGACAACTGTTTGCCTCAGAATAAAGCATGTGCTAAAATGCAAACACAGCCTCCAGAAGCAATGAACAAAGTTTAATTAGCTGTGGAGTTCGTCTAAACTTCAAACTACCAAGTTAACTTGCTAATCAGGGATGTTTGTGGTAATATAATTCTTGCTGATTGACGACAAAGCATCTCTGATACCTTTCTGTTCCTCAGTCTATGAATGTCTCGCGCGTGTTCTCTGGTATAGCACAGGTCATTATTAATTTATGCCCTGAACCCTGTGCAGAAATACAAAGTTGCTAAGAGGCCATGTGGATGGAGATATTACTCTGTGTCCCTTGAAAAAAATTGGCAAATCATATTTACCAAACGGGTATCTCAGTTTGTCATGCTTATTGCCAGCAGCAAAATGCAACACAAGAGCTATTACACTACAGAAAAAGGTTGCTTTATTGAGTCCCAAGAGACTAATACTTTAGAAGGAGATGTGGGCTGGAAAATGTGCAGATTTAGTGATCTTCTCTTAATGGGTTTATAACTGGGAGCAAAGTAAAGATTGACTGAGTTTTATCTTATCTCTCTAAACTTCTTAAGCATTGTAATCATTATGGTTGCTCTAATGTGAAAGAACAGAGATAGTTATTCAAGCAGATGTGCTAAGGTTCTGTACTCTAACACCATAAATAAAGTCAGGTGGTAGTTTAGGAAATCCATATCACTAATCCCTAGTGCCAGTCATCAGAGTACGGTGCCTGTGCTGAGTCTCAGCTAAGAGAAGGGAAGATGAAAAATGTGTCCCTTTTATCATCTCTTGGACTTGGCAAGAAGCATGTAGTAAGTATTATGTTAAAAATGAATGGAATCAGTGGTCTTGTCGCTGAATTACCTGAGCAAATGTTGTTGTGTTTGGTAATTATGGTGCTATATAGTCAGCTCATATATACATATATGCTGTTCATATTCAGTTAAAAGGCTATGTAATTTATTAAACCTAAGAGTATTTAACTTGGTAATAACATTTTAATTATATACTGATTGCCAAGTCAATACTGTCTGGTAGGCCAGCATCTTGTCGGATTTATCTCCAATGTGATCACCATATGAAAATAAATATATCTGGCACTAGTTAGAAATACGATAAAACTCTGTTACTTTCTAAGATATATTATTTGCTAGAGCAAATTAATCTCCAAAGAGGAGATGTTCTGTTTTTCATTTTTAGCACAGTATTTTGGTTCAACGGAGTCCCCCATTGTGGGTGTTCGTATCTGGCACTTTGGCTCATCTTTTCATTGCACCTTTTGTTGGCTACAGAATTTAATATAAGGAAAAAATTCTACTGCTTTGATCATCATTTTCTGTAAAAACTGGTAGTTACTGGCCTGAGCCATGGTTGACAAAAAGTTGACAAAAAGGTTTGGAAGAAATTTTGCATTAATTTCAATTTCAATTTAGCTTGTGGCTGCACTGCTACAAACTATATGTTAGAAACATGCACGCATACTGCTAAATGAAAGTGCTTATCAGCAGGCAAACGTCAGGGCCATTGGAAATGTGGAAGAAATAATTAAAACAAGTTTTCACTGTCACTTGCTTCTGTTGCAACTGTCGTCGCTTAAATACGAGCCTCCGTGTAGGCTGCCTGTTTAAAAATTGAGAATTAAAACAGTGTTGTCATCTCGCTCAAAATTTAACCATTATTCTTATATTTCACCTGTTTTTTTCATGGTTTCTCAGTAAAAGCAGGCAAAAAGTTCTCTAGCCTAATGCTTTTTCCTCGGCTTATCTGTGCAAACAAATTTTGAGTTGATTATAAGTGTTTTCTACTGGCAGAATTTACTTTCCCTCAGGTCAGTTCATTTTTGGAAGATGCCTGAGCCTGTCTGGCTTTAAAATACATAAGCCTGTTTCTGCTGGGAATGGGAAGAGTACTGGGAATGACCGCGTAGAGCAAGATTACACGGTGCCGTTTTAATTACATTGTTCTCAGCACTACTGCTTGTCTCATCTTGGTGCGAGAGTTAAAATTCAGTCCAAGGTTATTTGGTTTTGTAACCATTAGTCAAACCCTGATATTCTTTGAAAGAGAAAACCAAAGGCTGAGTGAGTTGAAGTCCAGAGGGGTTTTGAAAGGCGGCCTTCCTGGCTAATCTCACAGAAGTGCTGCACTTTAGCAGGCTGCAAAGCTGATTTTCTGTTGCTTACAGGATGATCTGTGTGCCGGAACTGGCAAAATACTTGAGTAAAACAAAAGTTTAATGACTTACTAATTGTACAAACTTGAATGCATTTTAGATGTTCAAAGATATTTTGCAAAGGTATTCATAAGCTTTTGCCTAGGGCTATATTTCAATAACACAATTTTTAGACTGAGGACCAGAAAGGAATCTAGGTCTGCTGAGCAGTTATCAGTTCCCTTTGGAAAATAATCTTTCTTCTGTTGACCCTTAAAAAAAGGTTGAGAGAACTCAGTTAAAAGAACTTTGAGGAATAGTCATTCCTCTGCTATTAGGATCTTTGATGGAGGAGATGAAAAGGCAAATGGTTTTCCCTGGAAACAGGGATAAACTTTTTTTTTTTCATGGGAAAGCTAAAGTACCCACGGAATAAACAGCTTGAGCAGATTTTCAGGCATGGCATTACTCATTCAGCAGCTGCGAAAACAGGGCAGCAACCTACAGTATCCATTTTGAAAGGAAAGTATTGCACAGTGGATCTATTACTCACTTGTATTTCCTTTTATGTCTTGTAAATGATGCGTCATTCTCTATTCCCGAAACAAACTCCTACCACTGAGCACTATTTGGAAATTAGTTGTACATGGCACAAGCTGAAAGCTTTATTCCTGGGGATGCCTTTTAAGAAAACATTACTGCATATTGAGAAAGCATTTGCAATGATTATTACTGCAGGAAAGGGGAGCAGTATATGGATGCGCATGCAGGGATGGTTTTTCACCTTTCCTAGCAGGTGCTGCCCGATAACCTGGCTCCTTATCAGAGCAGTGAAGTTAGGAAACACTCTGTGCATTTATCTGTCTTCCTCTTAGCAGCCCACGCTTCAGCCAAACAGAAATTCGTGTGCAGTTTAGTTGGTGAATCTTCTGTTCCTCTACATTACGTCAGTATTTCAAGCTATTTCACTTGAGGCTCCTAGAAGGCTGCTTTTAATTGAGTATCAAAGCAAGTATTTGCCATTAGAGAGAGGGGGAAAAAAAGAGAAGGAAGGGAGAAACAAGAAGTTATGACAGATCACATTAAGAAATGACAGATCGCTGTAATTATAACAAAACGACCTTGTAGACAAACAGTTTTAATTGTGAACTTGAGGGAGAAAAAATTCCCATGACCTGCAGCTAATTGTCTAGTTATCTGAAAACCCTTCCTAAATGAATTTGTTGCTTTGGAGAGATTTTAAAAACACAGTGGTGTGAATGAGGAATTTTTTTGATGTGTGTGTGTGTGCTGGTTGCACTGTATGATTTCCTGTGACTGGTTACTTGTTGTTATTTTTTGACATCTAAAGGGAGCAGTTTATTTGCATATTTAAAATCTCCTGGGACTCTCTTTCTCTGCTAAGTATAATTTCAACTGATTAGTTTTCAATAAATTACCTATATCAAGAAATTTGGTTGGAGTAGCATTTAGGACGACTGCTCAAAGATCAGCTCTGTGTTTGTGCAGAACTCAAGAACATTAATGGTCGAGTGTATACATCATTGACTCTTTATTCAGCCAACATGGAAAGGAAATTCTCCATTATATCCCAGTGGGAGTTTTTGTATGACCTCTATTCCATCTTGCTGTACTATAGGATACAAATAATTTCAGACTGACAAACTTCTTATGGTAATTTGCAGAATCACAACATATTGAATACATTTGAATGTCTTTGATTCTGCCTCCTTGTGCCACAGACTCATCTTATAAACATTTGTAAGAATCTGAAATTAATTTTCTCTTACATTCTCCTGGGCTTCTTAGAAAAATATTATGTAAATCTAGTCAAAAAGGAAAAATTTTGAATATTTGCATCACAATGGGGACCCCTTCATTGACAGGAGCAAGATGAGTCTTTTCTAGATAGTACAGCTGGGCTTGGAATTGGGTGGACCTTTCTGAAGCAGAGAACAGTGAAATGACATGATCTTCCACACATGTGACAGCTTCTTGGAAGCTGAGGCTACCCAAATGTAGTATCTGTTCAAGTGTCCTACCATTCCCAAAGACACAAGAGCCCTATTTAAACTGGACTGTGTGTTGTGTCCAAAAGGTCGGTGACCATGATAGAGCATCATCAAAGGCTTTTTCAGACGTGTGCACTGGTATCCTATTTTTGTGAGACTAATTTTTCTCCAGGGCTAAGAGCAGAAGCTGCAGTATTAATATGTGTTATAATCAGCCACTGACCGAGGAGATCAGTCACTAACTTGTCTACCCTGTAATGAATAAGTCAAGATAACTTCCAGCTGAGAAGTCATTACTGCTCCTTCCACTTGGTTAGATTTTTGTCCTAAATGAGACAACAGGCAGTAAAGGGATCAGTGAAGATATGTAATGTGAGCTGGTGAAGACTGGCTTGAGGGCTTTTTTTGACTTCGTTTTTATTGTAGTGCTTGGATTTTCCCATAATTTCAAGCAGCTGGAGATGGCTGATGAAGCAGCGTTGGGAGAAGTGGGGTTTTTGAAGATGGCAGTATGTGACTGAGAGATGCTTTTGTCTGCAAGGAAAGGAAATAGAGAGCTCTGTGGAAAAGGCAAAACTAGGCAAGTGCCCATCTCTGCCGAGAAGCAGAGGAGTCCGTGACATCGGTGCTCGCTCGGTGGCCTGCTGTGCTCAGAAGCAGCCTGACTGGCTGCAGCCACCGTCGAGTGCCCCTGCTCCACCTTTGGCGCCTGCGGGAAGTGCTGCTCTTATCAGTGCTATATTCGTGCTGGGTATTTTAGCAGCGTAGAAAAGCCTGTGAATATTAATAGCTACCGCAAACAGTGTGGAGAAGGAGTTCTTGGAAGAGCAGCTCTGGACATCCCATATTGGAGCTTTGGACGCTAAAACGAATGGGTTTGGCAGGGAGTCGCGTTGGTCTCCTGTCGTGTTCATGTCGGCTCCCATCACGCAGCCTCCTCGGTTATCGCTAGAGCTTTGCCAGGCCACAGTGCTTCATTGCTTAATTCCACGCAACAGCACTTGCAAGCACTGGCCTTTCCTTCAGTCATCTCCATCCTCACGGTGGAGCTAATGAAGCTTTGCCAGTTTTCTGTCTGTTTAACTTCTGTATTTTGCTAATATCTTTGAGCAGGGAGGGATTTTTTTTTGCCACAGACAAGAGATGCCTGCTGGGCTGGAAAGTGGAGTTGCCTTTGTGCATCTGTACTGTCGCATCTCCAATGATACAGCTCCCAAAAGGGGAGACTGGCACTTTCAATATGCTGTAAAGTCACCTGGAAAAATGAATGAATACAGGGTAAAGGAGCACAGGACAAAATTCCCTTTTTGCCAGACTCCCACTGGTTTAACAGGGCTAGGTTGTATTTACAAGAAGGATCCTAAGGTTCATTGATATCATAATTAAATCTCTGTTTGGTGTGTATTCTCAATGTGAGATCTCACTGAGGAGCTGTTTTGTTGCTAGCTGTCATCCAGCATAAATATATATAATGTATGTAGATACACACAGCAAGTTTTTATACACATATATATGTTCAGGATATCTACGGAGAGATTCTCTCAGAGTGAAAACTAAGAATTCTGTATTTCTGCTCACAATGCGTTAAACTGCTGAGGAAAAAACTCTGAAAAATAAGGCTTTGAAAGAGGAATGTATCAGTTTAATATGCTGTTAAATGCAAGAAATCTATTTCATCTTGTAATCCTACGTAAAAATAAAAGCATGAGAGACCTGATTTTGAAATGGTATTCACTAAAACACTTGTGCTTCATTGTCAAAGTATCACAGCTGTGTGAAAAACTCATGTATATGGCCCGTCATAACAGAGAGGTGGGCTGCTCTGAACCAATGAATCCCAGAAACTCGAGGTTTCTTCCTGAGCTCTGTTAAGGGAAACATTTTTGACCATAGCTTCAATATCCCATCATTATAGTAAAAGACTTGGGATCCTACACAAGAATCCTTTTTCCAACAGTTGCCCCAGTGATGACAAAATCAATGCACGTAGGTGAGATGGAGACAGGGGAATCTAGTTGGTAAACAAAAATATTCAGTACAAGTCACATGAAGCTGAGATTACTTGCAGAAAGGGGTAAAAGCTGAGTACAGGAGGCTGAGAAATGAGCAGAGGGCGATGAATGACATGCATGTTGTTTTTCATTGGGAGATGCTTGGCAGTATTTTCTTTTTGCTTGCATGGAGTTTTGGAGCCTGTCTCATACCATATGGCATATTAAGCACAATAAAGATGTTAATTTGGCAGCTGGAGCATGACTAGAAACATCAGAAGAGTCATATATGCATCAATAAATGAAGAACTCTGCCTTCGTGTAAATAAATGTTAGATCATTGTTTTAATTGCCCATTGAGTTCTTGACGATGAGGTCTTGACAATGAGACACAACCACTTTGTAGTCACGTCTGCAGTAGCATATCCCACACTGGGAGCCTGGGAGTACAGGTGAATCACTTCATCTTTTGCACTTCTGTAGCACCTTGAACTCCAGGTATGAATGATTTTCCAAGCTTTCTGTAAATACACAACAAATAACTGTGTCCACCCTGAAGAACTGCAATCTAATTAAACTCCTTAAGCTCTAACTTTCACATCTCATCTTTCGGTGGCTGGTGCATAAACATCATGATTATGTTATCCTGGTTATGTAACATATGACATTTGTGTTACAAACTTCTCCCATTGCCGTGGTTGCCAGGGAACCAGGGCTTCTCTGTGGGGAGACGTGTAGGGTTAGCGGCTCTGGTTCTGGTCTCTTCCCCCTGTGAACCTTAGTACATTTGATGCACACATTATCTATCCAGCTGACATGGATTTTGGTAACCACTTTGGGGGAAATTAGGGATTGTTTTAATAATAATCTAAGATCTTATTAGAAGAACTGCTTGTAACAGTGTTTTATTTCTAATGAGACATCCATAATCTTCCTGAAATCAGGCGCTTTTATAATTTAGATAGCTTCTCAATAGGACTCTGAGTTGTTTTCTGTTTCCTTGTCTGTGCTCGTTCATCTTGTTTTCAGAAACTGTCAGTCCTGTACCTAAATTTCCTATAGCCTTGGGGGGAAACCGCAGGATGCAGCTTGGCAAAGTGGTTGTGTAGCGGGGCACAGTGGTTCATCTTTTCATAGCTTTTCTTCTGCTTGACTGAAGCCAAGAGGCAGGCCTAGTGTTAATGCACAAGAAAATGAATTGAATCTAAGACCTGTATGTCTAGAAGAGGCTTCAGGATGCCACCCATTCAGTCGTCTTGCTCTGAAGCAGGATCAGGTACCGAGATTGATCTTGAGTGACTTTTGGATTAACCTTCTGTTTGATTAAACCTTGTTAAAACCCTTCAACACTAGGTGTGCAGTATGACCTTTGCAGTAAGCTACTTTTGTAGCAAGAAAGCTTTCTGTAATACCTGACTGAGCCTTTCCTTAACCCACGGCACTAAACCCTTCTGTAGCTGCTGAAGATGGAACTTCTCAGATGTCCCCTGTGTGCCTGGGGCACAAGTGTGGGATAAGAGGCAGAAAAACTTGGGCTGTGCTGGAGCCACCCTCTCAGTACTGTAAATTTTGGGTGTCCACTCTGGCATTGCCTCCAAACCAGTCTGAGTTTAAGGAAGCCAATGTTCCCAAGAGGGGTCATTGGAAGAGTGACTGGGAATGTAAAGTTTGCCAGTCTTTCGGATGCAGGAGGTATCACAGTTCTGATAAAATTCAGATTTACCCCTAACTTCAGTCTATTGATTTTATCTAAAGTTACACTTATTGTCAACTCGTAACAATTTACTTTGGTTTCTTCTCCATTGGCCCTTGGTCCGAGTAATCTTCAGTGTTCTCTATCCATATGATCACTTCATCTCCTTCCACCCACTTCTAATTTCTCTCCTACCTATCAGTAGCTCTCACAGCCTTTTCATTTTCTTTCCCTCTCCTTGCTATTAACCTTGTCAAATACTCTTGTTTCAGTGGTAGAATTGGGAATTGAAAGCATCAGTGCTTTTGGATAAGATACGGTAAGAAAACAGTTTCCCACTTTCAAGCAACTTAACTTCTGCCCCAGGAAAAAGTGCAGAGTTTCAGAAAACAGGGGCAGTGGATGAGCAAAGCATGAAAGGCCTAGAAATGCCAAGTTTGTAACTCCGAGTGAATATAAAATATAGACCCAAGCACATCTGCTGATTCTATGTGTCTGATCTGCATGAGGTCTTTGGCTTTCCACAGTGTACCCAGATGGCAGCAATGCCCTGAAGTTCAAGGTGGCAGGGAATGTATCTTGGCTGATGACAATCCAGCTCTGAACCCTCACTGTTGTTATTAAAAGATGACTTTACCATATTAATTACTTCTTTTTTTTTTTTTTTTTTTTTTGACATTACTGGGAGAGTTTTTGCTCCTGGTATAATTTATTGTAAGATAGTGAGATGCCAGATTTTTCCAGATGTAACGTATTAACAGATTGGTAGGTCACAAGCACGTTTTTATTATGAGGAGGACATATGTTCAATAAAACAGTTTGCTTGATTGTTTTTTACAGGTAGGAAAAAATTGTTAAAGGCAATCCACTCATAATTCATCAAGATTGCAATGTATACAGTGATTAGAATAGGGCATTTCAACTTCCCATATCTGTGGTGGCAGGGAAATTTTGTCTTTTTGTGGGCTGATAACTTTAGAAGTTTGTAGTGTATTAAAATCCCTGTCATATCAGCAACATTAATTGCAATGGGTGGTTTTTATACTGTAGTGGCATGTTAATAATGAATCTTCCATGAAATTGCTACTGTGACTGCAAAGACCTTTCCATAGGCGTTGCCTGGTCTCAGCGCCCGACCAAGGCCCTTAGGACAGTGTGGGCACTAGTGTAGACTGCAGTCATGCAGACTTGACATTGTAAAATTGTTTCAAAATGCTATTGCTCCAAAATTTTCTTTTCTTCCATTTATGGCAGTGTAAGATATTGCAAGCAGGGCTCTGTGATAGGTCAGATTGGGATAGATTTCTCTGCAGGGATGGCAGTAGCTGCAGAGAAAGACAGCTTTTTGTTTCCTTTTTTTATTTGTAATCCTTTTTGCTTTCAGCAAAATTCAATGAAATGGCAAATGTGCTGACGAAATTCTGCTTTGCTATCCCCCTGTGAATCCAAAGGTAGTACTCTTACCCTTGAGTAAGTCAGAGGAAATGGGAGCAGGATTTAGCTAAAACATCTAAGCAAGCTTAAAATTTCTGCAAAAGTAGATCTGGCAGATACTTGGATAATTTTTGTGCAAGAAACTACAGAGGCCAAAATTTAGCTACTTCTCAGCAGGATGATAGGCAGGTATGACTATAAGTTCAGAGCTTGATGTTCTTTTTAAATCCCACTTCAGCCTCCTAATTCCTTTGTGGATGTGGCAAACAGTATCATGTATAAATTCATCTGTGCGTGTTTTGAATTCCTTTTTTTTTTTTTTTTTACTTTTGCCTAATTTTTAATTTAACTTTTCTCATCATTCTGCATCATAAAATTAAATTGTATTTGAAATCTGGATCTGGCAGTAGTTCTTTTCCCTCTACGATTGTTATACTTTGGGATTCATCCCCAGTGAATGTCCAGAAAGAAGGGATTTCCATGAGGTCTTCTGGCAGCTCAGCTTCAAATTGGCATGTCTGGAAAGAAATATAAAATTTGGTTTGGCTCAAAAGCATCATGATGGGAGGATTTTTATGAAATTTCACAGCAGTGCTTTGCGTCCAGCCCTACTACTGGGATTATTTCTTTTTTTGCGTTTGACAACAACAACCGAATCCAACAGGATAATATACACAATGAATTTAAACAATTACAGAAAGTGCTTTATTTTCAGTAAACTGTATTGTCTTTGATTGTCTGTAGTCTCTGCTGTCCTGTCTGTAACCATCTCTTAAAATGTAATGCAGTTTCTAAAGATCCTAGAAATGAAATGCAAAATTGAAATAGCAAGTACATGCATCTGATGCATCAAAGTAAAAAAATCTTTAGTAACAATAACTTGACAAGCGAGTATAGAATATAGAACAGACTGTCTGCAAAAGCGTGTGCAAGTACATTTTTCTCAAATGTCAAAACCTGAAAAATCGACTTGGGAACTAAAGCTTGGGGTTATGAAGGCCACTGTGAGGGCAAGGTACAGCTGAGGTTCCATGATGATGCAGCGTCCGATGGCTGCAGCATTCAAAAGCTGGGGTACCATTCAACCCCCCCAGGCCTTTAGAAACAAAACTAGCAATGGCATAAATTTGTAATGGCTGAGAGTATTTTAAATCTTCCAAGTAAAACAAGCTTATTAACCTTTTTATTGCTGTTTATTAAAGAGATCCTAAAATCCTTATACTGATAGTATAGGTCAGTATAGTGTAGGTCACTATGTCAATTCAGATATTTAATAAGAAAATATTATAGTTTATTTTTTATTGTATAATACTCTTTCAATACAATATGACATAGAATATTTTATAAACAACCAGCTCAAAGAATAATCTGAAAACCTACTTTGCCAGATGAAAAGATTTTGAGAACGTTTTTGAGATCTTGAGATCAGGCTTTTGAGTAGTTTCTCAATTTCTCTTACTAATTAACATGTTCAAAATCTCTTCATCCTTGTGAAACTATGTATTCATAAGATTGTCTACAAAATTATAGGTACAGAAATAAAAAACTTCTTTGAAAGTTTCACATTGGAGCCATTTCTTGCTGACATCTATGCGCAAGCCACTAACATAAAAAATCTTTGAAGTTTATGTTCCAAAGCGGATACTTAAAGTGGTTTCTTCTGTTTCTTCTAGTGGTGTTTGATGACTGCCAGGGGAATAGCAAATTGAACTTCGAAGTTTCTAACCCAGACTTCAAGGTGGAAGGAGATGGATCTTTATTTGCGCTCAAGAACGTATCGGACGCTGGCAGAGCCCTGTTTGTGCATGCGCGGACTGAACACGCTGAGGACATGGCAGAAATTTTGATCGTTGGAGCAGATGAAAAGCGTATGGCATTAAAGGTAAGGGAAATAGAAGGGACTAGAAAAAAGTACCAAGGAGATGCTGTCATGTGGCTAAGTGTAACCGGTGTTATTTTCTTGCTGGGAACAAAAATCAGGCATTAAAAGATGTAGTATGTCTTCAAGTGTAAATGCTGAATGTTCACAAAGAACTGATGCAAATGAAAGAGCCTGAGAACCTAAATTGTCTATCCTACCTGTGTATGTTATTCCAGATAACCATTTCTTGGCCATTATTGAAAATTGCAAAGTCTTACTTTAAATACTGCTTGTGTTTCCCAATTTATTATTTCCAAAACCTTTATGTTTGAACTAAGTCTAGGAGGAATGTGGGAATGTTTTCGAGGCTGTCGAGCGTAAATATTTATATAGATGTGTTTATATGGTGCCATTAGCTATTAAAGTACACAAACATCTGCAGGCAGATAATGACCCATATTTGCAGGCGGTTGGTCTGTCCATCTCTCTGCTGCAGTGATTTTCTGTTCTTCTCTGCCCCCTGAAAGCTATGTCCTTTCTTTTCAACTTCAGAATTACAGTGTAATGCTAACCTCATAGTATGGGGAAAAGTGCTTCACAAATAGATTGAAATGTTTACTTCACACCCATGAGAGCAACAAAAGGAAACCTGAGATAGCCTTCATTTCTGTGCTATGGCATTTAGGAAGGAGGCAGGCAAGACAGTGACTTACTAGGCAATTAAACCTGCTACATTTACAGACCTATAATTTCAAGGAAGTAGAAGGAAGCTATAATGAGAATGACTGATCTGTTGTCTTATTTGGGTGTATAGACTTTCAACTGGCAGTACTGTCATTGTATTTTCAACAATAGCTTAGTGTATCTTAAGTCGTCCATTAAAGAATTCTAGCTGTAGGGAAAGGGTTGAACAAACTTCTCAAAACCTGTGGTGGAGGGGAGGTTTTGATCTGCACTTCAAGCAGCACAAGATGTGAATATAGATTGCCAGTGGAGAAAAAATATCAGAATGTGTGACTGTGCAGAGAGCAGATCGGAACACTTAGATGGAATTTAATTTTATTTAAATATGCCATTTCTTCACAAAGTTCAATTTTAACAAAGTCATACTTGAGAGAGTCTCTTACACTGTAGAGAGGTGGATTCAGGACCATGTGCTGCCAAATGCAGAGCAGGAAGACTATGCTGGGAGGAGCAGGGCACTTGGCTCACCCATGGCTCCAGCTAGCGAGATATCTTCCCTTGGACATGTTCACCAGAAGGTTCAGATGATTTTGTTTTTGCTCCAGGTTTCAAAAGCTTAAGTACTTGGAAAACGGAATTCATGTTCCCCCATTAGGAACTACTGAAATTATGGAGGAGTGTGAGGTGTCACTGACAGCAGAGGTGGAGTTTCTCCATGACAATACGATTCTCGTTTTTATTCTCATTTTGTTAGAGAAGCAGCCCTTCCCATCCCATCTTCAAAGAGGAATTTTATATAAAAGCTATAATCTGGAAGAGAACTTAATTTTTACTCAGAAGTTTAACAAATATGTCTTTGCACTGGCTACCTGGCTTTATCAGTGAGCTTTCCTTTTTACCCCATCTTCAGGTTCTATGTAACTCCTCCTTAAAATATTGCAACAAATAATTAATGCCTGACGTTGAGTGTTATCACCAGACCTCCCTTCATGATCCTTGGTGTATGAAGTGCCACGGGGCCTGGTGCATTACTGTGTGCTGGGCCCCTTCTTCAGGGGAAGGTTTAAAGTCCTTGAGGTCCTTCCTCACCCAGGCTGCTGTCAATGTAGCTGTTGAAGGGGTTCATCAGGCATTTCAGCTACTGTTTGCCTATTTTAAACATAACAGAGAGTTCTATCTCTGTCTTAGAACTTACTTAGAAGGCTAGAAAGATTGCAGTGTCCTATCTGAAGTTCTTTATGATAACTTTGAACTTAATCCTTACTTTTACAGCCTGGAAGTGTCAGCATGGGAATGGCAAAACTGTTCCATCTGTTTATGCAAGGAATCTTGGCTAAGAAATGCTTAGATGGAGCCTTAGTATTTCCGTTTAATTCTGCAGGGTGAAGATGAGCACGTACTGGAATGCTGCTTAGCATTCAGGGCTTAGAGTTCTGTACCCTGTGTAATTAGGGGATAATAAGGAGTTCTTAACTATTTCCCTATTGCCAGCAACTGCCATTTCTTTCCTGAAAGTCTGCAACCTACATCTGTGAAATCCTATTGCTAATGTTTCTAATTGCAGTTTCCTAACATGTTTGGAAGAGACTGACAACAACAGTCTCTAATGCTGACTGACAGCCTGGATAACCTCAGCTGTGAACCTGGGGAGACATAGCATAATTCCTGAAATTTTAGAGGGTGACTGCACCCAAACGTATTTTAGATAGACACTGGAAATGCTTAGAGCTGAAATCTGGAGTGTGCAGGATGGTTTTGGTGCTCTAGCAGTTGAGGGACATGATTCTTTACCAGTGAAGAGGATTCCAGCTGGTCTCACTGATGAGATCGAAGTTGTAACTTGAATTGCCTTCATGGCCATAAGGTCAGTCGCTGCTAGAACAACACGTTTTGGTTTGAGTCTGCTCCTGGAGTGCAACACACGACATTCTCACTCTGACCAGAGATAGGTGGACGCCGCAGAGCCCATCATAGAGTGGCCTTGACTGTGATGTGTGGAAGTGGATTTTTAGCATCATCAGCCAATGTGTTCATTGCAGTCTGGCTGCAGAACTGGGCTGGTGACAGAAAAGCAGATATCGCACTGCTGCCTTTTCCATGTTTGGATGTTTCTGATGTTTAACCACTGTTAAAACTGTGAGTGCCTGGAATACTTGTACACATCGGTAGGTGCTGAGAACGTTGGTCTGTAGGCACTTCAGTCTGCAGTTAGATTCTCTGGCTATCTGAAAACAGCTTAACTCGGATGAGAAAAGGAAATTACCTTCATTCATTTCTTAGCTTTGCAGGAATAGTAGGAAAACCAGAATTTGGAAATTTTCAACATATCTGAATATTGTAGGAGTCTGACGTTGTAGAAGGAAGTATAACCAAGCTTTGGTAGCGCCTCATAATAGTTTGTGATGCGCAAAATGCAGCAAGTGAGCTGGAAATTGGAGCTGTGTCCTCCAAGGCTAAACAAAATTATTGTTGGCCCTTCTTCCTTCCTGTAATCTAGTGGTAGTTTTAATAACTATACTGTCAGTACATGGGGAACTAAATGAAAAAAGTAGAGAACAATCTTTCTCTGCAGACAGACTTTTTTGTGCATTGGCAAATCTAGCCCTTTCCCCCCCTCTCCAGCAAAAAGAGTTATTTAGACCTTTATTTGCTGCAGCATCACAGACACTGAGGAGAAGAGGGAAAAGAGAGGTGAGATAGCAAGAGCCTGGCACCAAGGCAGATAAGAGGGCAGGCAGATATTGAGAAATGCCCGGCTGGCAGCGACCTCGCTGCATGGTGCTCAACAGCCTTCCATCCAGGAGGATGAAATGATTAAACAGGAGCTGTCAAACCTTCAGGACACTTTTCAGGCACTAGATGGAAAAGGAAAGGAGGAAGAAAAGAAGAGATAAGAGGGAGGAGCACACCCTGAGACGGCCTGTTGTGGACACAGAAAGTTTAAATTGTCTCTCGCAATAACTCAAACTGGGGAAAATGACATTGCTGCTGTCCTGCTCTTCTGGCCAGTCCAATCTGCTCATTAGCTGGGCGACAATAGCAGTGATGTGACCCATGCTGTCCCTAGATTCTTATCAGACCCAAACTCCTTTTTCTGTCAAGTTGCTGCCTTGCTGAGGACAGTTGTGCACATCATTTCCAAACTGAAAAGTATCTAAAGTATCAAACAAATAATGAAACTAAGCTCCTTGGATTTAAATGTTATATTTCTTGTTTGTGATTTGCTCTGCTTTATCCATGCAGTATATAGATTGCAAATGTCATTGATATAAGATAAAAACTGCCTAGAGCCTTAAATCCCACAAGCATAACTTTCTGCTTTAGAATAGATGATAAAGGATCAATAATCTTGTAATAAATCAGGGTTCTCTCACAGAAAAATATTCATGCAAAGAAGCGAATGGTTAAGTTTAGATATCTGGCAGTTCAATAATTTATTTGGAAAATCAAGATCAAGAATCAGTCTCTCTGATATAGCAAACAATGATTTCCATTAATGTAAATTAGCATTTCTCAATGTATCAGTTTGGAATAGCGTTCCAGATGGATAGAAAATGACTGTACAGGAGTCTGAAGATGGACTCTCAGATGAGATATTGGCAAACAGGCTAGAAGAGTTTCATGTTATTACATTTCGCATACACCAGATGCTGCAAAAAAGGGAATGTACTGCATAAATAAAAGACCATGTTTTGCATTTAATTTTAAGGCATAAAATAGAGTAAGTCACAGGGGTACATCAATATATGTAATGCAGTTATTATGAGTTATTATACTGATCAAAACAGTATGTACAATACCACTTCTTTCAGAAAAGCTGTAGAGAGATTTTCCCTTTGAACATGAGGGTGTCCTTTAGGCATATAAATATAGGTGCAAACAAAAATTCGTTTTTGTACTCTTGTGCTCAGTTTGTCAGAAAACTTAAAGAGAATAACTTTTCCCTGTTATCCGTGAAGTAACATACTCGTTACTTCTCTTCCTTGGGTTCTTCATGATATGTATTGGCTTGGACTTTATGCATAAAGAGAAAGCTGAAGTATAAGTGTTTTTAGAACTTGATACCTTTGTGCTGATGGTATTTCATTAGATGACTTTCCTTGGTTTTAATCATCAGTGGAGAGCTGCAAATATTCAAGTAATTTCTTTTTCCCTCTCCTCAGTGCTATATTGTGGCTTTTACAGACCACATCTTAATTAAACTCGTGAAAGCATGAGCTTGTTCTCATCAATGGATCATTCTATTGCATCATTTAGCTGCCTTTTTTCCTGGCTATATTTTTATAAAAATCTTCTGTGCCGACCAGGAGCAGCTAGGGAACAACAAAGAGCACCTTCTAGACCCAGCACCTCCTTAGCCACTGAAATAAGCTCTTTTCCCTAGAAAGCTCCTTTTCCTTGCTATCCTCTGCCTGGTCCAGGGCCTGCTCAAGTCCAATATGGGCAGATGTGGACTCTTCCCTCCTACTCTCACGCTTCCCAAATTCATCTTTCTGGCCACAGTCAGAGAAGTCCTGGGTCTGCGTGTGGTGGCTTTGGCGTCGCTCCGACAAAGGGCCATTTATCCGCGAGCCGAGATGTTGCCAAGAGATGTGGCAGTTACCATAGCAGCCATTATGGATGGGGCTGAATCACAGCATAAATACTGTAAAGGACACGTGGTTTTCATTAACTTGATGCTTCTTAATCCGTCCGTACGCGGGGCAAGTTCCCTTGCTGCGTGTTTGAGCGCTCGCACCGAACGTGTCTCCCTCAACTTTGCCTGCTTTCCCCTTGGTGCACCACTGCAGCATGTAAATGAGAGGGACTTGGTTATTTAAGGAGAGAAAAATGGTCTTATAACCTGGGAACATGAATAATTGGCTGTGAAACAAGAAGGTGTTCGCTCCTGTGAACGCTCTGCTCTTCCCTTCTGAGTAATCTGCATTTGTGTTTTATGGGAGTGTGGGAGATATTTATCCTGGAAAAGGGACTCTGCTGTTCAGTAGCAAGCAGAGCTACGACGAATATAAAACATGTGTAGCAGTGATTTGAGGGTGAAATTAAATGAGTTTCTGACAAAATAAAGCCTTTCTGATTATTCCAAATTATCAGCAGGCTAATGAAAAATTACAGGGCAAAATATTCTAAGTGAACATGTTTCATTAAGGAGGGGAAAAAAGGTCTAAAAGGTCTAAAATCATAATTCCTTTCAGCCCTTGAAGTGTGCTGAGTTGTCTGTTCTCCCTGCTGCAATAGATGAGTCCACAGGCCCTTTGCGTTTGCTGGGCTCTGGCATTAACTGAAGGCTTTTACAGAAGCTCAGAACCAAATGTGCTCCTGGAATGCAACCAATTTTATTCTGTTTTCTTTGAAAATACACTTAGGCCTTATCCTTCATCCATAAGACTTAATGGCAAAGCTCCCATATCTCTCAGTGAGGGAGATTGTTCAAAGAGTGCTCGGGTTTCCCGGCTGAATTAAAATTCACCCTGGCATGCCAAGAAAATACCTACCCACCTCTTGCTCCTGTAACATTATTTACAAGCACGTAAACAGTAGATGGGTGTTGTGAAGACCTTTTGAACTGAATTAGCTTTTTTACCATCTGGAATATTAGCTGTCCTTTATTTAAAAAAAATGCATTTTGTGGAAAAGAGAGAAATACATCCTGCATTGACACAATTTTGCTCAGTTCTGAGTCCAACCTGAAATACTCTGACATGGAGAAATTATGTCAATATTGTGTGTTCATTGGCAGAGATTATTTGCGGGTTGCTGGGGAACTCTGCTCCAGAGCTGTGGGGAACACTTGAAGGACCAAAGTGGAAAAGGTTTAAATTTAAAATTCATTGTACTAAATGAGGATATAACAGATAAGGCAACAGGCTAAACATGATTTAGTACAACATTAAGCAAGATCATAAAGGATAAGTAGATGTCTCTTAGGATATGTAATATCTTACATTTATAAAGCAGCTTTCATCCCAAAAGATCCTTAAAGCACGTTCGTTAAGTACACAGAGAAGGGATATGTGTGTGCATGTCTATATACATACACGTGTAAAAAGTATCTATATAGATATCTGCATTGTAAATATTATTTCATAATACCTGAATCCTATCAGGCTAGAAAAATGCTAATTTTTGGATAAGAGAATTGGGGAAAGGAGCTGGTGGTTTTGGCATGGAGAAGGGCCCATTTTTTCCTACTATTGGAGTGATACAGACAGTACGTGACAGAGCTCCTGGTTTCACCAGTGATGCCTCAAATTTATTAAGGAACAGAGAGAGTCCTGAGAGGAGATCAAACAACCTCATTTATTGTGTTCAGAACTCACCTCAGTGCTCTTTTTTCTTGTGTGTCAAAAAGATCTGAGAAACTAATATTGCTGGTGTTCTCCCACTGCAGACATTTCCTTGGGATTACAGGAGCTAGGTGGATTTTAGAGGGGGCTATAAAAGGAGGAATTATTCACATCAAAAGATGATTTCTTAAGTATGAGCTTAGTCACTGCTTTATCAGAGACATCAATAATCATCCCTAATGATTGCCCCACTAGTTCCATGCTGGTTTTCACAGACCTGAAGGAACATTTATTATTATTATTGTGGGCACACTTATCTCAGCACACCTCTTAGGCATTTAATGGAGCATCACAGGATAAAAATCTACATTTGTCCTCCTCCAATAATGGATTTTGCCACTGAAAGGCCAGGTTGCTCCTTCTGAAGCCCAAACTCCTAATTTTGTTGATCATCACAGTTCAGAAAATACTGCTTTGTCTTATTTTATAGCTAGTTTGGTTAAGTTGCTGCAGTAAGTTGGAGAGTTCAAGGCGTGTTTAATAGATGAATGACAAAGTTGAAACTTAATATAATGTGATATCTCCATATAATAAACAACTCCACTGATGTGTGCGGTCATCTTGGAGTTATTAATCATGAAGCTCTTCAGTTCGTATTTCGCTACAAAATTAAAGTGAATAACCTTTGAATTAAGCAGTCGATCTGTCTTGCACAAGGTAATTTTATTAGTTTGCATGTGTGCATATATATATATATATGTTTATGTATGTAGAGGGATATAGATAGGCACCTGCCTCCCCTGAGTGAGAGCATGTTGGGGGTAGAGGTTACATGAGACCAGAGGGCAAAGAGAGCAAGTGGATTTGAAATGATCAGTGAACTTGTTATGTTCAACAGTTGGTTATTGCTAATAGTTTTGATATCAGTAAAATTCCTCCATGACATTCATTATTATGGAAAAGAAAGATTATTTTGGGGCTTAGGTGGCAAATGGGCATGCTACTAGGAAAAGAGGAACTGAATTTTACTTCTAGTATCTTCACAGAAGCTCGCTATGACCGTGGTTTGCTGCATCGTCATAAACAGGAAGCTTGCTGATGAGTGATGGGAATAGATTTGTTAAAATACTTGTAGTAACTGTTCTGGTAAATGGTTTGATTCAAGTTTTAGCAACGCAAAGTCATTTAGTCAGCAAGTGTTCAAGCTACCGTGAACAGAGATATCCTTTAATTTACCTGCAAGTCAGCAAACACCCTTGTGGTTGATGGTGTTCAATATTTGTTGAACCGTTTGGCATATGTTAGAGCTCAGCAGAATTATCCAGAAATCATTTTGTCTTTCATTTCTTTTCTATCTCTAGAATTACCTTGTGGTTTTGAGAGAAATGAATCACGGATATAGTGTATGCATTTTTTTAAGATAAGGGATGGACTGTAATCCTTTTAAAATGAGAGCTGTATGCAGCTCAGTGCATTGGCCTTCGTGTGGACTGTGTTATAAAATCTGAGCATGATGCTGCTACTGATTAAGAAGGTCCTGCTTTGCATCGCCAATGAGAATCGGACCATGTGTTTTTAACTTTATGGAGACGTGCATCTTGAATAATAGTGCTAATCACAAGGGAGACCTGCTGGATGTTTTATATGGCCGTACACAGTACCAGGTCCACAGTTAATGTCAAGGCAATGTCGATGAACAGTTTTTTAAAAATGTTCTCTGTCAAACAGGTTGTGATGTGAACTATCTACTCACAGATGAAAAGGTTTTTTTAGGCGGAACTCTGTCTTCAAGTTATTCATAACTCTGTAATAAATGACACGATTTTCTGGAGCTTTAAGGACTTTGCTAGTAAGAAACAATACCATGTTAGGCATTTTTAAATCCTCCTCGTGCTTGCCCACTGTTTTGTTTTTGTTGCTAGGACTGGCAGGCAAAATAAATCCTTTGACATTTGGAGAACTTGGACATTTTGCAGGACTTATTTAGAGCAATCTTTGAGTTGTTACAAAAATAAAAATGAACAACTGAAAATTTTGCTTTTTTCTTTGATTTTTGTAAAAGAATATTCAACACATGTACTCTATAAAGATCTGTCCTTAAATCATCAGAAGATGGAAGTAGAAGTTCTTTAACTCTTTGGAAGCCTGTACGAAATTTTTATTCTCTGATGTTGAACTAATACTTTTTTTTTTTTTTTTTTAATAGAGGTTTCAGGAGTATAATTCTGTGAAGGACTGGGCTACCCTGGCAGATGCTGAGTGCTCAATGCATGTGCTTACAGTGGCACATGTTACTATTGCCTGGTATAGCCATGGCTTTCAGAAAAGTGATCCTAATTCCTGTTTTTAATTGCACTTCAAAAGGCTGTTTCAAAATGCGTGAGGTTTCCTTCTAACACAGCTGTGTGGTGATGAAGTAGCATGTCATCCCCTATGAAGTAGGGCCCTTGAATGCTCTCCGGAGACATCAGTTTGCTTTAGTTATCGTTGAACTCACCAACAAAACTTACAGTAATTTCAAAATTACTGATTGGGATGACAAATATTACACTTTGCACTCTGTATAGGAGGAATGTTTTCATACCTGTGACTATTTTTTTTTCTTAACATAATGAAGTAAGAAGTCAGCAGTTCCTGTTTGATAGGAAATTCATGACTGTAGAAAGACTGTGTGTTGGGAAAAACCTGATCAAGACAAAATATACTCAGTGCTTGTGTTCCATCATCGTAGAAACTGGCAATAAGAAATTTCAGGCTGGATATTCTTTTCTTATTGCTGTTACTGCTACTCACTATGAATGCATGCTTCAGATTAAGATGACTGCCACCAGGATTCTTGTATTTGATTTAGCCCATGTTTATCCTGCCAGCCCTTCGCAGCAGAACTGCCTGGTAGAATTAAAGACATTTAGATTGAATTCCTGATTTAGGAAATGGGGATTTCACTATTTGTTTTGGTGCTGGCTCAGTCAACAGACGTTTTATCAATTATAGACTTATTCAATTACTGCCATCAATTACATCCCAAAACTGAACCTCCATACTGAGAGGTTTATTGGAACTGCTCATATTTATTTATTTTCCAACTATGTCCACAGAAACAGTGCTAAAACAGTGCTAATATGCTAGTGTGGGTTATTTTGCAAAAGAGATTTTAAGTGTCTCCTTTTCAATTCATATATTACAGTTCCTTTGTTCAGAATGCTAAGAACTCAGAAACAGTTTATTAAAAGCATATATATAGCTTTTTATGAAAAAGAGGAACAATAGATAACCAAACTTTTCAACAAAGTCTTGCTTCTGCCACCTTTTGATAAAAATCAAAATCTTAAAATTGATATGATTGCTTGTTCCATCTGCTTCTTTATAAATAGTGCCTGCATCTGAGTAGTGTTTTTTATCTAGTTTGCCCTCATCTTTCTGGTTTGCAGCAAAGGTGGATGGTTCCAGTAGCAGGTCGAGGAAGAAACTGCAACTCCTCTGTGCAGTAAATGTAATATATTGCAAAACCCGACCTATTTCCTGGGTTTCGTGGTTATCCTATGACCATATAAATTCGTGAAAAGGGAACCTGTGAGAACACTCGGAAATCATTTTAAGTTGCGTGTTTATCTGAAGTAAGGATTGTGGTTATAGGATTGATTTTAAGCGTGATTATTAACAAATCTGTGTAATTAATCTGTCACGGGAGACTACAGAAAGCGGTGCACCAAATGCAAACCCCATTAAGTCCATAGGAGTCATTCCATGGACTTTAATGAGCTTTGAATCTGCTCATAAATCTGCTATGAGGAGTGATCAAAACAAAATTTACTTGAGGTGACCTTGGTGTTAATTGTTAATGCTTCCATGTTGTTCTATTGCCAAAAAAACTGAATAAATTGACAGAACAGGAGGAAATGGCCACAGACTTAAACATCAAAAGTTCCACAGGAACTTAAGGGAAAACTTTCTGACAGTGAGGGTGACAGAGCACTGGAACGGGC
>JAWLRI010000906.1:1018443-1084817 GCA_034781795.1 Crypturellus tataupa | reverse complement strand
GCAGGGGGGTTGGACTAGATGACCTCTAGAGGTCCCTTCCAACCTTAGGCATTCTATGATTCTATGATTCTATGATGATTCATATGGTATATCCTTCCTTCCTATTGGATATCATTAGCATCATGTTGATATATGTGTGTGTGTGTATATATATATATAATAGGACTAGATGATCTCTAAAGGTCCCTTACAACCTTAACGATTCTGTGATAATATTAACTGTGCCTAATGGTAGTGCGTAGTCAAATATACCAGTTATATTTTGTGCATATAACACAAAGAAACTGAATTTATTTTGCTATTTTACATTGCTTTCATGCCTCAGACTTAATCCCTGCAAAAGTAATGTCTTTTGATTAAGCATATTTTTAAAGGATCTCACGAGTTTTGCACTTCTGTGTTTGTTTGTAGTCTCAGATGTAATGTGTTGACTCTAACTGCTTAAAAATAATATTTGAAATATATAAATATATAAGGCATATTCTGTCCAGATCTATGATTCTGGTGAATTTAGCATCTGTCAGAAGAATTCAGTCACACGTATCCCAGATGAAAATGCTTCCTGGTTTAGCATGTCTCGATTAATTCAATTAGAGAAATAAAATAATGGGAAACACACAAGTAGAGTAAGTGCAAAGGAGTTCCTTGATGTTTTTTTGCTAATCGGAGAAGTTGCTGATTTACTCGAGGAACTATAAATGCTGTAGCTCCTGGTGGGACAGAAACATGCTTTCCCGAATCCTTGTCTCTGGTAGGAATTACTGTGTCTTTTCACTAGTGTTCAGTGCAAATGGGCTGAATTTATTAATTGAAAATGTAAAGGTAAGGTGGATAACAAAGAGGTATCTTGTACCTGCTACAGGTAGGCACCTAATGATGTTGAAACTGAGGCTGTCCTGCTCTGTTGCCAGTTTTTTTTCTCCTAGAAAGATAACAACAATTCAGTACATATTGGAATACGCAGTTTTTTACCTGCCTTTTTGTTAGGCTTGTCTCCAGTAATTTTCATCCAGCATTTGGAGCCCAATTATTACCTTTTTGGATGTTCATGAAGACTCCTTGATTATTATTATTATTATTATGATTATAGAAGAGTACAATCCCTGGTGATTATTGTGTTTTTAGGCCTATATTTTCCAAAAAAGCACATGTGGAGTTGTGGTGTGATGCTGACTGATATAGAAGTCCTTTTAGTTGGATGGCTCCTGCTAAATAGATAGATATATATATAGCTGCGCTGGGTAGCTTATGTACCAACTTGTGAAAATGACTTACATATTCTTAAGTGCTTTTTCCATTTATTATTAAGCTTAATGTCATTTTAAATCTCACCTGAAAATAAAAATAGGTTTTGGAGGTTTTTCTTTAACTTTTTAATGTGGCATAACTTTTATCATGAGTCAATTAGCTTAAGTAATTCACTATAGCAACACTTTTGTAAGAATGACATATTAAGTATATTCTTGCATCGGCAAGCTTCTCTTTTTAATTCTCGTAATTTCATATCTGACATTGTGCTAAACAAGAACATGACTTAACAGTTAATGTTGATTTGCGCGTCCTTTTTTCATTTCGCTTTCCTGTTCAAAAGTAATCAGTGCTGACAAGTTAATGAACTCTAGCTACAAATACACAGATAAGCCAAGGGCTTGTTTTAGTACCTACCGTGTTGCAATTATTGAAGGGCTTTGTTAGGTGAACATTTCATGTTCGCTGAGGGGTAACTGGACTGATCTGTTCCTCTAGTAACAGCAACAGTGCAGAGACCAGTTACATAAAGGATGGTTGTTCATAAAAACCTTCTAACTCACCAAAGTTAATCTATCTCTCTGTGTTTAGGACTTTAATATTTATATGTAGAATATAATTATTTACACTGAGTTCTAGAGCACTACATCTAGGGTAGACCTCATAGGATGATGTTGATTTACAGCTGCTATTTTTTAGATTTCTTTTATAAATGAATACCTTGGACAGCAGAGGAGGTCAGGAGTTTACGGCTATTTCTCAGCGGAACTTTCACTAAACTCTTGCTGATAAATCTTTTATTCCCAGTCTTCTGGCTATGAATATTTTCTTTCACTTACAACATTTTCCTATGTGTCCTGGATACCTTCCTTTCTATATCTCAATTTTGTTTTGCTGCTGTGCTTAATGCTGATAAACTACTGAATCAGATCAAGGGGATCTTTTCCCTGATATCTTCTGCTGCTGGCAGTTACGACCTGGTCAAATTGTGCAGTGCCAGAAAAAGCTGAAAAATCCTTTCTCCCCCTTTCATCCTCAAAAGAAACAGCACTCGTACAAAATGCAACTAAATGAAGTCAGTAACATTAGTTTTGTTTATCAGGTATCCCAGGAGGAGCAGCTTAGAAAGTATCTTATAAATTTATTCCTCAGGTTATCATCCCAGTCTCGGGCATGCATGAGTTAGCTCAATGCACCATTCAGTTCTTAGTCAAAAAATGTAATAAAAGAAAAAAAAAAAAATATATATATATATAAAAGTGAGGAGAGGGCATCAGAGCTCGGGGAAAAAAATAAAGGAAAAAAAGGAAAGATTTAAAAGAAAAAAAAATGTATAAATTCTTACAGGCTTTCTTGAGCCCCCACCTACCTCAGCTTTAGTTTCTCTTTGCCACATGTAGCAAGAGTCTCATAAAACTTGGCTAAGATTATAATGCAATACCTTGGCACCAATCGCTCTTGTTTATGCGGCCATTAGTTCAAAGCCACAGACAAGCAATTTATTGGGTATGAAAAATGTCACCTATGGCACCCTAATTTGCATCTGAAAATTGATTTTTGTCACACTGGGATTTTAGGACAACCTTTTTTGGCAGCCAACATTGCCACAAAGCATAATAAAAATAATTATGTGACCACAAAAGCATGTTAGGTTCACTGTAAATTTTAAATCTCTACGGGATTGTACTTGGCAAGGCGTTATTGATGAGATTGTGAAAGAGTTACTTGCGGTGATCTTTCTTGATGATTTAATATCGACACCTAAACTTAAAGCATAACTTGTGCTTGCGAGCAAAGTGTGTTTCAGTGTAATGGTGCTTTATTATGTTTAGTGAAACCCTCCAGCTTGGTAACAGAATATGAGAAATGCCAGTTGAAGAATTGATGAAGTATTAATTAAGATCTCGAAAGTGATAATTACTGAGCCACAGAATGTTTGTGAAGCAACTACCGTAAAACACCTTTTGATGATGAGTTAAAACATGTCACTTATTTGGTTAGCATTTTTTCCAAGAGCTAAGTTGATTCATTTTTCACTTTCTGATGCATTTGGCGCTCAGAGTCTGCCAAGTTTTTGTCTCTTCACTGTTGAGACAGTTAATTTACATGGGGAGATGTCACTGTCCGTTGTGATACTGAGAAATCCTATTAATTATCAATGTTAAGTTGCTCAAATGCTTTCATTAGTTATTTTGGAAAAACAATTCCCTGGGGTAAGACATTTATATAGCAAATTCCTCTAAAGCTGAATCAAGCATAAATGGATTATGCAAACTTGTTTCCTTTTTTGCAGATAAATTGTCTTACAGCAGTGTTCATTATAAGAAACTTCTTTGCCCACTGTAGTACTTTATCAGCAGAGAATAATCTACAGCTTCAGTTTCAATAGTAAAAAGACACCATTCTTTAATGTGAATGCAGCTTTTAATCTTAGCTCAGGATGCTGGTGCTTTTTTTTTTTTTTGCTTTTTTTTTCTGACTTCTTTAAGACAGACAAAGGATGGCAATTTATAAGCCCATATTCCGTAAACCAAGTTTTCTGTATGCAGCTATGAAGGGAGCAATGGACTATTGAAAATGGATGAGCATGATCTGACTCAAATGAATTTTTTTTTTAAGTGAAAGCTAGGTCTTTGTTTGCTATTTAAGAGATATATGCATTATTCTGTGAACACCCAAAGCATGCATAAATTTGGGTGCATTGGAGACTTTGGCTTAAATCAATGTTAGGAGCTAGAACCTGGATCCCTAGAACCTTCCACCAGTGCGAAGTGACAACCTCGCAGCCTTCTAGACACATTTTATTCTTTGCAAATGCTGATATTGTTCATCAGTCTGTGCAGTCTGGGCTTCAACAGTTAATGAAACAAACAAACACAATATATATATTTAAGAACATTTTATGCATTTCTCTATTGTGTTTGAGCAATTTCTTTCAGCTCAAGCTTTATTTGTTCTGTGTGACTTTGGGTGTGTTTTCTGGGCTTTGCAGCTTGTCGGAATAGCCTGGTACTCCCTTGGAGACTGGGCTCGGCAGCATAGTTTCACCATATTTGGCCCTCCCCAACTGAAAGGCGCAGCGTCTGCGAGCAAAACTCTATATTTAGTTGTGAACTAAATCATTGTTTCCAATACAGGCAGAGAGTAATAGCTGCCAGTGCAGAAAAACTCTAGGAAATAAAATTAAAAAGAAGCAGAGAGATGTGAGTTTCAATCCTTCTCATAATGAGCAAGAAAAGATTCTATTATGCTTCCTAGTCAGCAATATTTCTCATTGGAAAAAAATATCTATTATGTTTTCTATAGAATCTAGTAAATACTTTATTCAGGCTGTAGCTTGAACAAGCCCTGGCTGTTACGCCCAGCGTGAACTTTCCTTTCTTTGCTTGCTCAAAATTTTGAAAAGGGCAAATAACAATTTCTTTGAGTTATCATAATTCTTGCTGAGCTCACTATCTGTGCTTCAATCTAGAAGAGAGTAGCCACACCTATCAGTGGAAGATAAACCCATAATTTATTTTATTAACTGCAAAAAAAAAATATTCACAGGTCCTGTGTTGTGCTTAAACCCAGAGCAAGGCTGTTTCCATATTCCAGCCTGCTCTGTCCTATCTTCATATTTGTGAATTGTCTTTTCAGCCAGACAAATTCCCTTGGCCACACTCTTCGCTCATTCCACATGCTTCTTTTTTGTTGTTTTGTTTTGGATTTTTTTGCAGTTTATGTCAGTGGCTTTCCAAGTGGCACCTACATTATTTCCCCTGTCACAGAGATAACCTTTTTGTTTTCATCTTGTGCAGTAAATGTAATAAATCAAATCCTTGCCAAAAGCAAGTTTTGAATTTTGGATCATGAAATTTGCATTTCATGCTGTGTTGCTTATTCACAGAAGCTGTCCAATTGGAAAACAAATGTACTGCCACGTGACTTGTGTGACTAATACAGACAAATGTTTCTAAGCAACTGTCTGAGCAATCTGAAGATCAAAAATTACTCATCTGAGAAACTCCTGTATAATGGTGGATAATGTACTTGTTCACAGATTTCAAGGTCTGTTAGTGGACAGTTTGTAAACTGAAAAGAAGCCAGAAATGTTTCAGATTAGGAATGCTGCAAGTTATTAACTTGTCTATTAGATAAATTCAACCAAATAAGCAATTTAACATTCAGGAACTCAGATACAGTCCTAAAAGCACTCTAATGCTTTTAAATGCTCAATCATTAACAGTTAGAAGTGTAAGCATTTTATTTTTTAGTATGTTTAATTTGGTTTTATTATAATGCTGCCTTCAGATGCCAAAGGGAATGTTGCAAAGACAGCTGAATAGCACAGAGGAGAATTATTAAAATTTCCTACATTCCTTGCAAACCCTACACTTGACAGAAGCAACATGCTGTGTGTAGTCAGAGTTGTGCCATAGGTCTTCGGCCACATTTTGAAACACAGCATTTGGACTTGGCACGGGCTACAGGAATGAGAGAATTTGTCCAAAGAATTCATAGCACCATTTAAGTACAGCACGGCTGGGATTTTTCTGGGACTAGCTCTGTGATGGATAGTTACGAGGAGCAGGGAGATCTTGCTGATGTAATTCAAGCTGTGAAAACTCAAGTTTTTAGTTATAAAATGTTGTTTATTTTTGTGTGTCAGTGAAGGCAGCAGATATATCACAGGCATGACGTTAATGACTTCAGTGACTTTGGGCAAAGGCAATCCATAGGTTGTCTTCTCATAGGTAAATGTAAAACTCATTTGACAGAACTGAACACTTACGAAAAATGAACAAAAATGCTCGCAAAGTAAATTGAAAGTTTTGGGAGATATTAATTCTATTTCAGTATGATTTTTTCTTTTCAAAAAGACACTGGATTGGCAATGGAGAGCTGAATGGAGTTTTTAAATTTGGCACGTGTCAAAATAACCTGGTGCTCTGGCAGCAGCCTGGAAGCAGTTAGAGCTGCACTGAGCCTGCAATCTCCGTGTTCCCCGGGAATATTGTGGTTCCGGGACTGCCTGTCCTTCCCTATCCAGTCCTATGGAGTGAGTCATCAAGGAGGTTGGGGAGCTCCAGCAATATCAAACACTTCTGAGGTGGAAATTACCTCTTAATATTGTTGGATGCTGCATCCCATGGACTAGAAACCCAGGACTGGCAGCAGAAAAGGAGCAGGAGCAGCAAGAGTTGGTGACCAGGCAGTGTGCAGCCTGGGCAGAAAGCTGGGGCCTGCTTCTCTGGGCTAGGAAACTTGAACAAAACCTGTTTATTTGGCATTTGTCCTGTGGAGACAGTTAAAATTCAACATGTATAAAGGAGGGAATGTAAATATTTTTATGTAACTATGGCTGCAGGCTGTTAGGGAAAAATGCTCAGATGCAAATGTGAATGGTAGATAGTATTGTGCTATCGCTCTCAGGTTTGCAGTTAAAGCGGTACTCTGCTTTAGTTTCAGCAGTTATTATCTGGAAGAAACCTTCAAACTTTGGTAAAATATATTTCCTGCCATTTTAGGACTTTTTTCCTGAAGTATGTGGCAATGAATATTGTTAGCAGCTGGATGTAACAGCTCATGAATCATTGATCTGCTCAGTGTAGCAATTAATCTGTTCCTGAAAGTTGACAGGTAACTCTCTCAAATTCTTGATTTAGAGCTAATTGCCAGGATGTGATTAAAGAGATAACTGACAATCCAGCGAAATGGCCAAACCTGTTGCTGGTTCTTCACCTTGCATATTTCACTTTTGTTTTGGAAGTGTTCTGCCAAAAAGCTAAGTTTTGATTCCCCCAAAATGGATACAGCAGTACCAAGACATTATTATACATAACTAGCATATTGCAAAACCAGCAAATTATGTAGCAGTTGGATCTAGAGGTAAAATCTAACACTTGAGTGGTTGACTATATGTTTTCTAAGTGTCTTGGTGTCCATATGGTTAAGAAAGATGGTTTCCTTTATGTGAATTGTAGATATGTCTAAATCAGAACTTCACCTACACACTCTTCAGTAATGCTATATGAAAAAAAATGATAAAAAAAAAAACCTCCAAATTTATTTGTGTCACTATGGTAGGCAGGACAAGGGAAGTTCAGCCCTTGTTCAGTGGAGTCCAAGCCAAACAGTGTGTCCAGGTCGTAATGAGCAGCTTTCTGCAAGGCTCTGCTACCATCAGTTTGTATCACAGAGTCGAGTTAGGCTTGTGGGATCAGATGGCTGGTATCTTTTAATTCATTTGTACTGAAGAGTAAAAATACAGACCGTGTTGTGACGTGGATTAATACGGTAGCGTCTGAGCTCTTTGGACCTGGTTAATGCCCGTTAATTAGTTTGATCTGAGTAACAGCAGGGAGTTGCGAAGTGGATTAATGTACTAACGTTTCAGCTCTTTAGACCAAATTTCGAATCCAGCTTGCTGAACAAGGAGTTTTACCTTAACCTGGTTCTCAGAGAGTGTTTTGTCTTCATCTCCGGCTACGGCTTCATTTGTCACTTGGCAGCCTCTGGCGCAGGAAAGCATCGGATTGCCCTGCCCCGGTGGGAAAGGTCTCCTGGGCACAGTCAGAGATGGAAGCAAGGAGGGCTCAGGAAGGAATGGGATGCACCCCGGGTGCCTGACCGGCTCCATGTATGATGTTTAAGTGGCCAAAATATGTAGCTTGAAGTCATAGGCCATGCAAGCTGGGCCAGTGTTGTGAAAGCCTCTGGGTTCTGTGAAACTGCAGATCCATTGCTCAGTCCCTCATTTCCCAACACTCACGGGTTGGGAAAATGAGATATATCTGTACAACCTGGGTTGTGATATTATTAAGAGAAGAAATGTTGAATGTGCCTATGTGCAACTTGACCCGGATTAAATTAAATCATTACAATGGCCTGCTTTTATCTAAGGTGAAAAACAAGGAGCTGGGAGGCTTGGAAACTGTGAGCCTTCAGATGAGGCACCTCCCTTTCCACCCTCTTGGTTCTTGAAATGCTAGTGATAACTTGAGTTGAAACTGCCAATATTATGATTTGATAAAATTTGTAATTTCTTGGAGGAGACTTGGCTGGCTGCAGGTTGGATGGTGGGGAGCACTGGGTCCTGGGTGAACACTGTGGGTTTTCTCTCTGCTGATCCGTGGCAGGTCTGGCATTTTCTGCAGTGGTTCGTGCATGTCGCTTCAGCCTCCCACTGCAAAGTCAGGGCTAAAATAAAGGGCAAGATAAGGAATCGCTGAAATAAAGGGCAGGATAAGGTATTGCTGCTATCTTTTCTTGCCATGGATAAGTTCAAGGATCTGTACCAGAAGAGTAAAATCCTGTAATTTTAGAACATTTGACACCTTCCTAAGTGAAGGAATAGAGCTGATGGTCTGAAAATGATGGATGCCACAGGGAAGCTTTGGAGATTTAATAGCAAGAAGAATGTTGCTGGGAAAAAGCCTAAGAAGAGGAAAAAAGCTGTCAGTCCTGGAAACAAAAATACACATTTTAGATGACTTGGGCAATGTTGTCTGATCAAGTTTCCAGAGAAACAAATGCAACAGGAATATTAAGGCTTATGTGCTTTTCAGTGATTCATCACTGACACCTGGAGCTAGAGGGAATGAGGTGGTGGTTGAGGTTGTGAAAGAAGCTCAAGAACAGAGACATGGTGCAGAGTTCATAGAAAAAGAGCGAGATAAATAATGGATGTTTTCAATGAGGTTTTGTGGTGTTTGCTGAGAGAAAGGAGATGATGAAGGAACTCAGAGATAACAGGGAATATGTGGCAGATGAGGTGGAAAAAAACTTGTTTGGGAAAGCAGGTCTGAGCAGGTCTGAATTGTAAGTACAGCTTGGAGTCTCGTAGGGGACAGAGAGAAACACGTTTTATGCACCTATTCAGATGGGGCTGGCTCTGCAGTCACCAGCTCTATTAAACTGTAGGATTTTAACATACGGTATTATTGCTTTAGGGTATCATGAAATTGCTTTTGTGCAGCATTCTCATAATGGAATGAATTCCATAGCATTTGAGCAATCCAGAACATAGATATAAAACGTGTTAGTTTTCTTCCTTATTTTCACACTGGCTGCCTTGCAGCAAATTTAGAAGGCTGGGTTTTTTTATTTTTTTCCCCAAGATAGGACAATTTCTGATATTAATAGAACTTATTTCTGATAAGTTCTTATTTCTGATAAGAAATAAGTTTCTTTTATTAGGAATTGTCCTTGTATTCCAGATCTGAGACAGCTTCCTCGTAGCTGCTTGTGTTATTTCAAAATTGCAGTTGTGTTAATTGGCTGCTACAAATTTTGTGGCCTTATAGATGTTACTGCCCTACCAGTGAGAAACTGAGGCCTTGTGTCCGTGCCATGTCATGAATTTCCCTTGCAGTTTTGCTTATGTCACATGAGAATCAGACTTTTAGAAAGCTTTAATTCCTCCAGAATTCCTGTGTGTTTCTAATAATATTTCCAATAGCAGCTTGGGATCTCACTCCCAATGGGAACTACTTAGATTAAACACAGAACAAAACAAAAAATCTACACATTGATTTTCAAGCTTAGATTTTATCACAGGGAGCCTGGATGCTGTTCTCAAGCCAATGTGCCTTGTCAATGGTATCCAGAAGTGCTTTCCTTTTTTATGCTGCATTTACTAAGGTGCTGATTTTGGGGGGGGAAATTGTGAAGAGTTCTGATTTTTTTCTGGCATGTCAGAATAATAAGCAACATTCTGGTCTGTGCTATCAAATTGGCCCATTTTGTTTGCTTCACAACCAGCATAAGCAAGTAGAAATGGGAAGGAGAGTTTTTAATGGTGGTAAGTGGTGTGTTGTTAGTGTATCCTGGTATAGGCTGAAACATAAGGTCAGCTGTCTCTTTTTTTTTTTTTTTTTTGCTTTTCTTTTCCTTCCCTTTAAGCCCATATTTTCAATGCTTTTTGACAGTTGTAGTCAGAGCCTATTTGGTTGTTTGTGTATGAAGGAACGCTTCATTATATTTAATGAGCAGTGTGGAAACAATATGAAATTTCCTGAAAGCGGGGTGATTCATGTATGGTGCAAAAGGAAAATAACACCCACTAAATGATGACAGAAAAAGCACACAGTATTAATTAATAATAAAAAAGAAGGTATTTTGACATTTCTGTATTATTCCCAGAACAGGTAACCCCTGTTCTTTGTGTGTGCAGAGAGGAAAATTAATGGTATTCAGTCCATTATCATCTTAGACTTTTCCCTAATACAGAGTAAGGCAAGTGTGAATTCATTACAATAACAATTTAGAACAAATAGTTATTAAAATTGTTATTATTTACAAATAATCAAATGTTCTAAAGAAGGGCACCATATAGTCTTAATATGTTTTTGCTCTTTAAAGATTTAGAAAAATAACATACATCCTATAAAAATATATATAATTCTGCTAACTGAATGTTGTAGTAGTAAAGCTGTAGTCTGAGGCTGTATGGGGCTGTGAAGTAAATGTGTGTGGTAGTTTCCAATGGCCAGAAGTCGTATTTGTCCATGTTTCAGAAACCTGGCAGCTTGTGTTTTCCGAGGTACCCACTTGGACTCCATATACTGAACTTCAGCTGTATTTGTTCCTCTGAAGAATACAGCCAATTTTTAGGGTGGCATTTACAGACATTGAGGGCAAACTGTTTTTGTGCAAATGTTTGTGTTTATATCATTGACCTTTTTTAAGGGGAAAGTGAAGCTCCAGCACAGTTCTGATTATTTTCATATTGTTAATATGAAGTAATAGATTGTAAGTATTATAGAAAGTAATAGATTTGTAAGTATTAGAATATTGTGAAATTTCTGCTGAGAACTGTAAAGAAATTATTTATTTGCAAGTTAATCTGTATGCCAATCTTGTTCTTTTAGTCTTATATTAACAATGTTATTTAGAAAGACTTACGGAGAATTCTGTATTCTAATTGCCATTTCAGAGAAATTTTGCTTGCAACAAGCACCAAGTTTAACTTTATTTTCTGTAATGGCAGCTGCTGCTATTGACTGCATTTTATATCACCAAACTCAGTATATAAAAGCAACCAAATGGCAAGAAACTTGACCACTTTCCTGGTCACTGTAGTGGGTTACAGATTGCCACTCCAGTGATGTTTCCAAGCCTTACAAATCGATAAGTATTCAGCCACCTTATTCCCACGACAAGTTCTAATGAAGTTTTATTTGCCAAGAGTAATGGTACCTGTGACTGGGTAGTGGCTAGACTGTTCATTCATATAGTAGAGAAGTGCAAAGTGCCTAGAAAAAGATGGTGAAAAGGGCAGAATAACAACAGAAGAGAGGCCTCTCAAGGGAAGTGTGTCTGGAAGGATAGAATAGCCACCACAGGTGGTTAAATGGTTAAAAAGTTAAAAAACAAACAAACAAGAACACCCCCCACCCTGTTCTCAAAATTCACTCCTGAGTGGGAATCTTTTCAGTATTTTGACTGTGTGAATGTTGAATCGGGTGTTCTGTCCACATATAATTTCAATTCTCTTTACTTTTGCCTTATCTGCTGGTTAATTATCATGCTGTGGGTTGCCAGCTCAGCACTAAGGGAAATGTTATCTCTGTTTCCCTGTTTTTTGCAAATTGGGGAATCATGGTAACCACAAAGAGCACTGAATTATGAAAGGTGTTTGGTAAAGTACTCTTGACCTTTTCTTCCTTTCTGCTTACCTGCATTCCAGAGTGATGATTTTGGCTGCTCATTTAATCAATTAAGCATTTAATCATGTTGGTCTTTGGACTGGAGGTGATGGGAGAGAGAGAAAAATGATCATGAAGAAATTTCACTGTTAGTCTTCAAATAGTGATAGGAGGAATACAAAGTCCTAGAAAAAAAGTTAAAAAAAAAAAGAAAAAAAAGACTTGAGGGTCTTGACATCTCAGCATCCAGAACCCTTCTTTCATTGTGCTAATTGTGACTCACTGAATCTAGTTTTTTTCTCTCATTTGTGGTCTTTCTGTGAAAGTTTAAGGACAAGCTATCAGGCAGAAAGGATGAATTAATTCCTCTGGGTCTATGACTATGAAACTTGTGGGATACAGGTAATGATCAAGCCGAAAATGGCTTCTACTAACATAGATGGAAGCAGGTAAAAGGAGATATAACTTTGAATTCTCTACTTGTTCCCAGAGATCACATATCTGGGAGATCTCCATTGCATTTGCATGAGGCCCAGGGTATCTGTGAAACTAGAATTTTGCACAAGTCAAAACTGCTGTCAGTCTTCTGTGGAGCTAAGGAATCAATGTTGCCTTTTAGACATCCTGGTAGTCCCTTTTCGTAGCCGTCCGTAGAAATGGCACAGGCATGTGCCAGGCAAACCGCCCACCTGTGCTTCCATTGTAAATGATTTTGAAATCTCGCTGTTCTGTGCATTTGTCTTTGGACAGAATTCAGCATTTTCCTTTTTATTTGACACTTCGGATGTTCCTGTCTCAAACTTTCTCATGAATTTTTATTAGGGGATAATGCTTTGGGGAGAGATATTTAAAGAAAAAACTAAGTGGCCTGTGGGCTCAAGGACTAGAGGAAGGTGGCACAGCCTTTGAGAGGGATGGGAAGATTGGATCTGGGTGAGCTTCTGAAAGGAATGAAAATTGGCAAAATTGTGAGTGGGAATCCTCTGCCTGGTTCCCACTTCTCTTTGATTTTATCATGATTAAAGTTGACTGCTGAAGACTTGAGTTTCTCTTGCTGCTGTTTGTTGTCAAACTTGAAAAGTGATGTTAACACTAGCAGAGGTCGAGCTATGGTTTGGTCGTGATAGGCTTGTTAGGAGGTGCCTGTGCAGGTGGCAGCGGCAGCCTGTGGACTTCTTGACTGATGTGCATATTATACCTCAGAAAAATCATTCAGCTTTGCAGTTAAAAATACATACGTATTGTTGCAGCTTGAAAGGGGGCAAGGGGTAATTTGGTAAGAGATGAATCACCTGACTTTACAGCCCATCCTGAGGGATTAGAGAGCCTGAGAGTGGCTGGACTCATCTCTTAACTTGGACACCAAATACTGTTGTAGCTATAGACCTGACTGGCAGCACTGGATTCATGAACAGCCTCTCAACTATGGGTGCAATCACCTTCAAAACAAGTAGTTGAGTTCACAAATAGCATGATTTATTCAAATGCAACAATTACAAAGCAGGTTTCGGAGGTCAGTACAGGAAATTCTCTACTACAACGTGAGGTTCTTAGCTAGTACCTAGTGCAATAATCACTTGCCCAAGAAGATGGGAGAGGGCTCCCAACCTCAGGGAGTCTCCTCAGACGGCATCCTGACCTGAGGGGAGGAAAGGAGGTTAAGCCCATCGACCGATCCAGAAGTTACAATGGAGTCTTCCCTCCAACTTCTCTGCTTAGTTCACCTTTTATACATTTCTTTTTTACGTTTGGGTGGAGCTTGAGTGACTGTAGTCATACTTACTATTGTTATTGATCGCTGAAAGTTTCTTGCTTTCATTTAAAGGTAGAATCAATTGACAATCTAGAGCGTGCGTTAAGTGAGGAGTGGTCGTACCTCAGAGGTGGGTAACTTTTGGGATGTAGGTGTGCTTTGACATTATAATGAGCTTATAATGAGCAAATTTCAAGCAAAGTTCATGCGAAAGGAGCGATTTGCCACCCTTGCTGGCTCAGCACCGGACATGTTGTTGTATACCTCCCACTGGAGGCTACTGGGCGGCTTCTGAGCGGCCCAGCACAGGGAGTGCAACAGAGTTTGGCCACGGTGTCTTCACTCCACTCCACTCTCTGTTGTTCCCCTTTGCAGCTGCTCGGAGGGCAGATTGTCCTGCCTGGGAAACAGTGGAGGAGCAGAGTCCGTGCAAACCAAATATTCTGGAAGTTGAAACTGTGCATCACCCCAAGCAAGTTTCTGTAACAACAAAACTTCTGTTAGGCCCTAGTTTTTCTCTAAGCTCTCCCTTTTCAAGCAATTCCTACATACTTGTGTATGTATATATATATATATGTATATATATATATATATATATCGGTAACTGGCATAGGAGTGCATCTGTCCTTAGGTGTTAAGTTGCAGATACTGGGGAGGAGGGAAAAGAAAAAAGAAAAAGGAGAGAGATTCGGAACCCTAAACTGGTTGAGAAACTTCAAAGTTTCAAAGATTAAGACAGAAGAGGAAAGTTTACCTGTAGGATATATGAACTTCACTGGAACGAGCAGGTTCATCTATCCTGTGCTTTGTTTTGCAAAACTGCTGTGAATAGAAAGTAGCTGATGTCAATCTTTTAACAAGCCATTCCCAGCACGGTGCAAGCCGACGTTACATTTCCCTGTGAGAAGGGCCTGGCTTGAGTGGAAGTGATTGGAGATGGGCTGAGGTTGCTCTCGCCCTTGAAGCATCTGGGAGGAGAGAGATGCAGAGGCTGTAGGATGTAGAGGAAAGAGAAGGTCTGTGACCCTGCTGCTGCAGAGACACTGCTTGGGGTGTCCAGCAGTGTTCAACTTACCTGTCAGTGACCTGGAAGATGGGGCAACTTTGCTGATGATACAAAACCATGGGGAGTAACTGATGCATTTTAGAGGGTCCTCCGCAATCTGGAGAGATGGGCAGTAGCTGGAACCTGGTAGTTCATGTTTATTTTAGCTAAAAGTGCAATGAATAAAAATGCACAAATGCATATTATTGTGAATCCCCTGTAAGTGTTTGTTGTCTTTTTCAGGAAATCTTTAAGCTGGAGAGCAACCTGGGAATTCCAAGACAAAAAAGAGCTATTTTGGCAACTCCAATTTTAATTCCAGAAAATCAAAGACCACCGTTCCCCAGATCTGTTGGCAAGGTAGGTCAACACTGAATAGGATCGAATTTTGATATTGAATAATTGATTCATTTTGCTCAGGTTTTGCTATGCCTAGTATGCTGGTAGTAGTGATAAAGAGTATTTTTTTCTTTTTTTTTGTGTGTAGACAGATGAACAGGACTCTCTATTCATGGGAGACTTTGCTAGCATATGCTGTGGTCAAAAGCACTAATCAGAGCTGTGTGTTTTCCTGCAGATGCTAACTTCAATAGACTGGTGCTGAAATCCAGGCCACGGGTGTTATAAAGAATATCCTACTGCCACTGTGTGGGATATCTTTTTTACTTTTATTTTCAAGATCTAAAACAAATTTGTACCCAAGATTGTTACCCAAAGCTTAAGTAAGTCTGTGTAGAGGTTTTCAGTTTTGTTCTATATGCAAAGCTCTGACAAAGAGACAAAGCTTTTCTCATTTCTGCAGGCACCCCTATAAATGAGAGAGTCCTAATAACTGCTTTTCTAGTACTTCAGATATATAGCTTGCATATAAATTTATCCTTAAATCTTACAAAACTTTTAATTTATCTTTTAAACTAAATTACTGATAGCTGTTTATATGGCCATTTAGGCCTCAGAAGCTGTAATCACATGAATATATCCTGCACATGGGCAGCTTTGAGGCAGAGACCCTACCTGTTGCTCTGATTTCCATAGGAGTGTCAGTGCCGTAAGAGCCTCTGCAGCTGTGGGGTCAGTTTGTAATTTCCACCGATGCGATCACTAGAGCTAAACCACAGCCCAGGGGCAGAATTTGACTCTACAATCGATGTGTAATTTAGCTAGCTGGCATCTAATCAGTTAGGTTAATGATTAGGAAAGATTTGATTCTTTTCAGTAAAAACAGAGAATAATTCCCTCAAAAATTTATTTTCTCACCTTTTCTCTCCCACTTTTTGTACTGATAACATACTTTCCTGTTAGTTTTTCCATCTTTCCAAGTATGTGTCCTGTGTAATAGTGTAAAAAATGTCATTCTCAAATGACTTCTTTTCAATTTCAGTGTTTGAACATCTGAGAGTTACTGATCAATAACGGAGGACCTGTTTTTGGATAATATGTTAGCTATAAGCAGTTGATTTTTAAGACTTCTGCACACAAGTCTAAAGCAATGTGAGAAATAGAAAAGCTAGTTTTACACAGATCTGTAGTACATACCTTTTTTTCTTATTATTATGTACTATCCTTTCTCCCCGTAGCTGTTGCCTGTGAACAAAGACTTGCAATTTGTTAGATCTAAGATACTCTGAGCTGTTCTCCAGAATGCCTTCATTAAATATATTTATTGGAAGTTTAAGATGCCAATCCTGGCAGTTGAGGTTCTCTAAACTTGAGATGATTCTGGTCCTGTTACTACTTAAAAGTTTTCCTGGCACCTTGTCATCTTGATTTGTTCTCATTCTTGAAATACTAGTCCTGCAGCAGGAGTTGGGTACTCTAGACGATGTGCAAATGCAGAAGTATAAAAGCACCAGAATTTCTAAGGTCCTAACACACTTATTTAAAAATAATGCTTAAGCTATAGCTGCAGATGATCAGTGATTTGAAATATTCTGAGCCATCATCTATTTTAAAAGATTTTAAATGTAGATTTTTTTTTATTTTTTATCTACTTTAGGTATCTAGGTATGTGTGTTTTCGCTATTATCTGTTAAAAAAATAGATACTGTATATACATATTTTATTTTGCTAACCTCATATTGTTATATCTCTACTTCTATTGGAAAAACCCTCAAAGGGCAAGTGAAGAGCAAAAATAAAAGCAGAAATGTACAGTTGGGGTTTAATAAAAATGTAATATTGAACACTATTGAAGTTGCTCCCTGGAAGGATGAACTCAGTCGATAGTATTATCATGCAGCCCACTGAGGACATCAGAGCAGGAAAAACAGATTTTTTTCCGAAACTGCACACTCATTTTCAGACTGATTCCTTCTTTAAAAGTTGCTTTCTACCAGGACTCGTGTCTGAGAGTGTATCAAAAGAGGGTTTGTCAAAGAAAGGAGAGAAGACCTTGCTGTGATAGAGAAGCCTCCTTCTCCGTGATGGTCGTCTTGTCACTGCTGCAGTGCTGGGTACCCACACGGGGCTGAGGACATGTCTCCCATGGGAGCCAATCCCATATTCCAAGTTGTCCTGGCGCTGCCAGGGCTGGTCTAGCTCAAGCTAATGCTCAGGAGGAGCAGCTGTGTCGGCTGCAGCTGAGCCATGGTTTGTATCGTGAGATCAAAGAAGAGCCAGGGCCCAGGCATTTATTGGCATGTTCTCAGCTAAAGTAACATTCTGGCTGCTCCATTAGCACATACTGAATTTGTATAGAGAGTTTGTGATTCCATTGCAAATGAATAATACGCAAACCCAACTTCTAAAACCATGCTTAGCATATTTCAAAATTTATCTATCTGTAGTGATATAAGAAGCAGTTTTAGAAGTTCAGAGACTCTTTACAGTTCTGACACTGCCAGGGATGTTACACTGGCTTGTCTTCATGCTTCCCGTTGTCACTGAGTGGGACAAGCCTCTAGAATATTGGATAGTGCTATCACTAGCAATACCTGGCCATATTAACATGTCAGGGTTGTTACTCACTTAAATGTTAAAAGTAGTTTTCTTGAAACATCAAATTCTCCACCTGATACAACGTATTAACAAAACCATTTAGGAACTAGGAATCAGGAATGCGCATGTGGGGAAAAAAATGTATGCCATTTGTAGGAGATCAGGGAAGAATAATTAATTTTCTCTTTATACAGTTGTTTCCTAACTGTGGAAAAAAATTGAGGTTTGTAGAGTGCTTTATTCTCTAATGGTGGTATAAATCAGGAAGAAGATATTGCACTGGACAAGTGAAAAAAAATAGTTCTAATTAATTGCAGAAATTCCAATTGGTGTTTAACTTAACAAGGAAATACACATGTAGAGGTTTTTTTCTGTGCTATTACTGGCCTCCTAGCTTATCCACCTAGGAACAAGATTATTGTCTTGCCGTTTGCATGCCCTTGCTTAGGGTATCTCTTAATTAAATAACTATCATAGACATGCTGTGCTTTGAGATAGAGGAATCTCACCTTCTCGTAGGGTCTAAGCTTTGGCATATTACCCTTCATTCCTGAGGGAGGCCAGTGTGATTAAAATGTTTTAATGCGCTCTTGGTAACACAGGCCTTTGTGTCCAGATGGCCCAGGCTACAACAGTTGACTGTTATTGATGTGTTTTGTCTAGCTCTTGCTGGTATAGCACAGGGATATTATATTCAATTTTTAGTCTCTCTCCATATGTTACTCTTCCAGTTTATTTGTCCACATCAACTCAAATGAAGTACAAAGCAGTGGGATGTGGGATTACACTGTAATTACAGTGATAGGTTATTTTTCAGTGTGTTATAGAGATGTAGCCTAAGACTAATTTAAGAGTGGCGTATGTATGTATCAATTTGATCGTCTCTAGACATTTCTTAATGGAATTTTTGAAGTTTAATCTTTATAATAATAAAGAGCTTAAAAAGCAGGAGGAGTACTGTGGAAAGATAGCCAACAAGTTCCAGTTCTTCCAGGCATCCAGAGAGAAGGACATCTGTGGAGTGTGAGAAGCATTTGCTGGGCATTTTACTGAGAGGATGATGAATTTATACAATGAATTCATGATCCTATTTCAATTTGAAAGAATATCCTTCATAAGAATGAATATTTTACTACTTGTAGCCTAAGATGGGGAAGCCAGTAGTGACCTGATAAAAGTTGGCAGCACCATACTCAGTGATAACCAGAAAACAGGAAGAGAGACAGGAGAATTTTCAGTGCCTTTGTCCTGAAAGATGAAAAAGCAATTTTTAAAAATTTGTGTTGTTTCATTTTTTTTTTCAGTAAAATATTGTTACTTAGTTGTTTGTGTTTTGAGGGGAGGAGGATGCTTGGGTCAGGTCAGCCTGGTTGTAGGTTTTCTCCTTTGATCATCTGGCTCATGGGCAAGATGTCAAAGCTGTCAAAGGGCAAATAGATGGCAGGGCTGAACTGAACAAAAGCTCCAGAAAAAGTGGCTTATGCTTTCAAGCAGGCTAGAAACCTGTGAGCAGTGGGGTTTTGTTTGGTTTTGTTTTGTTCCCCTGATTTCCCACTCTGTGACCTGTGCATGTAGACAAGGAGAAAATACAAATGGTCAGTTCATACAGCACCTAAAAAAAAAAAAAGAAAAAAACTGAAGAGGGGAGGAAAATCAAAGATAACTGGATAGAAAAGCTGCTGGAAACTTATTATTTTTGAGTTGATATCTGATTGAGGCTATTTATATCTGATAAATTATATGCTTCATGGAAAGGAATTGTTAAGTACTAAGGATGCAGCTGGAAAAAAAACGCCAAACTTCAGCAAAGTGTTTGAAAAGAAGTAACAAGAGTAAAGTAACAAGACAGAGATGATTATGATCCACCCATCTGAACACAACCTAGAGAGAAGGCTTTTAGATTGGAAGAGGCTATGTGAAAGATAACAGAGAACAAGATCCACGGGTAAAATAAAAACTGAATTAAGAAATGGATTTGTTTCACTGGAAAATGAGGCAAAAATGGGGGAAAAGGAGAGAGAGATTTTAGGGAAAGGAGCTGGCTTAGGTTGGTGTCCAACTCTGGAAGATAATGGTGAGTACTGACAGAGAACAAAATGATATACCTAAGTCAGCCAGAATGCCGATTCTTCTGCAAGGAGGGTGGAAGCCTGGTGAGATAAAATTTAGGATGATGAAAAAATGAGGCCAAGAGGGAGATGCTGAAATGTTTAACTACTGGGGAACATTGCCGAGCAAGGATATTTTCCAATGAATGTTCCACATGAATGTACAAGGAGTTCTGCCTTTTTGGCATTAAAGTTGATGGCATATAAGAAAAGCACTCGCTAAGGTATGTAAAAGACACTCATCTATCAAACTCTGCAGGAAAAGACAAATCCATAGGCAAAGATCTATAAACAGCAAGCAATGAGTGGTGGAAAGATGTCCCGAAAAGGGAAAATAAATTCTATTGCTGATTTAAGCTATAGAAAAGTTTTAATAAAGTTATTTCTAATCCATCTAGGAAAAAAAAGGTAGGAATTAGATAAAAATCTTTTTTTTTTAATGGAGTTTTCTCTAAAATTAGAAAAAAAAACATATTACTAATAAATTAAGATTGGGTAAAAATATATGTCTCAGGTTGTTCAGCTGAACACATTAAGAGTTCTCTGTAAATCTAGCGTGAGTGTAGTGATTTAAGCCAAAGGAAAATATTGGCACAATAACAAGTGGGTATAAATGTTGGCTGAAGACTAGAATAAAAGTTTCAAGTCCCCCGACAAGAGGAATTAATCTTCACCGGTCTTCCAGTATGAGTAAAGAGAATACAGAGTCTGATAAATACCAGATCACAGTTGCATAACACAGCTGCTTCTGCTAGGGAAAGGACAGACACCATGAGGTTTCCTCCTGGTCTAGTGTTCTTGCAAATATGTGTGAACTCCCCTGCTGAGCTGGTCTTGAACGGACCATAGGAGATGTCATTTGAACAACTGATCAAATTCCTGGCTTGCATGAAGGGATGGAGCATTTCTGACCTTCGTGAAAAAATACCAACCTACCTCAGTGATGAAAAGTAATGAAATGAACAGCACTCCAGTAAATTAATAGACTTTCAATGCAAGGACATGAATTATTAAACTATAGTATATTAATTTTCATTAAAGGATATGTATTTGATGTCCCAACAAACCATTAAGTGAAAACAGCACTTCAAATTTATCTAGTTTTCAGAAAAGGCTCTCTGCAAACTTCCCTTTTGTAAAATATTGATAGTCACATAAACAATTCCAACAGAATACATTTATTCTCTTTAAGCTAACAGAATTTTAATGAAAAGACTTTTTAAAGTGCTCCTGTTTACTTAAGATATTTCAGAAGAATTGAATTCAGCAATGGATGCTTTGGAAAACTGGAAAATAATAACAATTTGCTGTCATTTTGCAGTATTTGGTGTCATTAATAAGGATAAAATATATATTTTAAACATTTAAGAAATGCTTTTTAACCTAGTTACCATGGTTACAAGTTTGTTGGGGATGCAGCACTTCTATGGCAACGATGGAATTAAATTTTCTGCTCAATATTGAAATATCCAGTACCTAATTTCCTGCTTCATAATAAATCATGCTAATGACCTTAAGGAGAGCACCAAAGAGAAGAGATTTTATGCTCTAAAGCTATTCAGCTTTGCTGTTGTGTTGTTTATATTAACTTTGATTTCAGGAGTTGATATCTTACTGTGTTGCAGATGAAAGTGGAGAGGAAAAAAAAAGTTTCAGTTCTTGTCAGTAAATTCCCTATAAAATTACTGATGAAATAAAATCCTGACAACTAATTTTTCATTGACACAGTAGTTAGAGTTTCAAGTCAGTTTTAAGAAAATAGCGTTTGGGTAATTTTTAGATGTAACAATTACTTCATCTAATGATCCTTTCCAGCCTTCCTTGATCCAAATAAGAAGTCAGTGTTTTAAGAAGATGGCATTGCACAAAATCAATGTAGTGCATGTTTTTGCACCGGGTCTTACTGAGCATATTGTGAGCAAGGAGTGCAGAATAATGGTTATTAAATTGCCATTCTCTAGCTGGATTCTCCATTATTTTCATGAAACTGTACTGATCTGTTTGTCAGCTTTCATTTTTTGTATCTTCCAAGGTGCTTCTATATTGATCCTTAGTTATCCTTAATAATATATAACTATATATATTAAAAATTAGTAATGTTATATAATAATATATTACCAGCAGAGAGACAGGACCTGTAGAATATCGAAGTCAATGAAAAGAACAGGACCATAGAGCTTTCTTTAAATCAATAAAGTTATTTATTTGATAGCTCTGAATTGATACAGTTCAGATCTGTTACCTGAATCATGTACCTTCTTCATTGGATCAGATTTCTATTTGCTTACAAGTCATTCCTCTGGTTTCATGTTAAGTCAGTTTTTAGCAAGAATATAGTATAATATAAAGCAATATCTAAATGGATGGCATTTTAGAAAGAAAAATAACTTATTCTGTCAATTTACAAACTAAATACTGTCATGCTGTCACCCTGAGTGCTTACTCTAATGAAAGACTTTATTAAAGTAATTTTTTGGACTGGCGACAATTTTGATATTATTAACTGTGACTTGTTAAAGTAACATTAAGAAAAGATGGTTGGCAGAGTATTTCTAGAAGGAAAAATGATATGTATTATATATGGCTCATCTATAAGGTTGAGTAAATAGCTGTCACTCGGGGAGCAGTAGTCACTTGCTTCCTTTTGACAAACTGCTGGATCTCTTCAACAGTGACTAACCGGTTGTAACCTTTTTGTGTTTTTCCCCTTAGTTTTATCGTGCATGGAGGACTTTTCTTTTGCATTGTATGGTAGAGATCGATAGGATACATGTAGTAGAATGATGCTCTATCAAGGCAGCTGTGTTTTAATTGAATGAATACTTTTCCACAACTTTTATTCCTCTTTCTAGCTACTCTCTAAAGGTTACTCTCTTAGATATTTCATATTAATCACCTTTATCATTTAATTTCCAACCCTATGTGTGAAATTCAGAAGTGGACTATGTCATTTGTTGTCTGTAGGAACAATACGAGGTGGGCATCTTTGTGTCTAAAGTATATAAGGCTTTAAGAGTATAATGAGGACATATTCTTTTTGCCTGAACTTATTTAAAGACCAGCTGGTGTCTTTTATCATCATTAACGATATGTCATTTTAAAGTCAGTATTGCTCTGCTCTTTGGACCTATTTTTCTTTCAAGGTCAAGTGCATAAAATGTAAGAATTATTTCATTGTAATTGGTGATCTATTGTTGAACTAAAATGTTCAAATATGGAAATCTTCAAATTCCTTTTGCCCTTTTTTTGAAAAGAACATTTCAGACTGACCTTTTTTTTTATTATTTTCCTGAATCACTTCTTGCCATTGAAACATTGTTTAAGCAAAGGCAAATAAAATGTATTCATGTACTGGTGGATTAATCTGCTTTCCAGAGTGTTCTAATTATATTAGGAAGATCATTGACTTTTAGCTGGCTGTCATACTCTTTGTATTGTAAGGCTCTTTGTGAAGTCATACAATTATATATTGGGAATTTTAATACACGAATCATGTCCTCCGTGTAATAGGTTTCCACACATACTGTGCTCAGATGTGCCTACTAACAAACATGTACATGGATGTGCAGATCATCATGTACTTATTTCTTGGTTGATACTCTTAGCTTCATATGTTCTTTATGAACCTGCATGATGCTGCTGTGAACATGTATTACTTCTCTTGGAAAGTACAAATTTCATTTCTGTCCTTACATCAGCAAATGCCAATTGCACTGTTGTTCCTCTGCATCTCCTTGTTCTCTTGACATACACTCTGCCCCATATTTCTGAAGAACAAATGAACAATGTGGAATGAATATTTAAACAAATCCCATTTAGGAAGTGAAATAACCGATAAAATATTTGCACAATTTTGCTAACACATTATTTCACTGATTTTAGTTTGAGTTGCCATTTAAGCTGAGATGTAACAGACTGAAAGCTTGTCCTTATCACGGAGCACTTCCATAAAACATCAGTCTAATTTGTTAAGCACGTGTTAAAAGTACTTTACTATATAACTGTCCAATGATGTCTGACTTTAAGCACCTTGAATCCCACAGAAATTCCCCCAGCAAAGTGAGAAAGAATTTTTATTCAGGTCTATTTTCTTGGGAGATTTTAGTGGGGAGAAAGGGAATGTTAAAGAAAGCATGAACTAAGTTGAGTGTGTACATATCAGACTTTAACAATTTTCCATACAAACATAAATAAATAAAGGAAATAGGCATTTCATCTAGGTTCAAATTTATCTGTTTCTACTGTACAATAAGTATCTTTGTACCACTTCAGCAAGGTTTTCTTTTAATTTCTTTAACACATGCAAGAAACTTAAGCTTACATTTTCAGTTGAGCTTGCTGGAGATGGGAATGGATTTTGATAAGAAAAATCTGTACAACAATGAAGTCCAGAAATTGAAAATAGTAGTGATCCCTGTAATCCAATAACATGTGCTTTAATATAGTTTTACTTATTAGAATTGCAAAAAAAAAGAAGAAATGTGGATGTAGCTAACTGTGGATAGAACTTGAATTCAATAACTGTATTAATTTAACAGAAACTCATGTCAAAACCTGACTTGCAATATAACGCAAGTTGTTTTGTGAACAAGGGAAGCGATGAAAGTTGCTTTCCTACAAATGTTCATTTCCTACAATAACTCAGGTTTTCCTACTCATATTTAATATCTCCTGCGCCGTGTTGCTAGATGATCTCACAGTACCCCCAGCACTGCTGGTGTTGCTTTTTAATTTTTGTAGTTTGAAACAGGATATAAAAGAAATCTTGTTCTGGAGCTCCAGATATCCTGCCTGGGCTGCAAATGTACATGTGCAAAATGGAAGCTCTTCCTGCTTTCTATCTTTGTAGACCTTAGTCTTTTTCCTTACGTGGTTATACTTTGTATCTTGGAAATATTTTGTCAAGTTTAGTTGAAACTTGCCAATATGTTTAAAATGGATCAGAGAGGGCTTGCTGAAGAGATGGCATAATCGCATAAAATGCTATTTATTTAGGAGACCAGATTTTAAAAAGCATATGTTTAACATGAGCCATTCCTTAACAGATTCTTTTGTACTTGGCAAACAAAACAATTAAGTGTTACTAACAAAGCAATTGTTCTTGATAGAGTTGGATTAATCGAGGATATTCAAAGAGCAATATCGGCAGTGGAGAAGTCACTGACTATGTGAAGGAAAAACTAAAGATCCATGAATTTTATCACCAGTAAAAATTAATGAACAATGGAGAGCGGGCTCAAATTTTGTAATTTGTGTAAATAGGAAAACGTGATAAATCAACTTCATCCATTATTACTCTTCTGTTGGTCTTTCTAATGTGAATTTGCAAAGGGTCACTGCAACATGAAAATTAACTTGAATTAATGGAATCTATTAGTATGTGGATTTTTTTTGGAAAAAAAAGCATATAATGATATTAGTGTTTTTAAATTTATTTTCCTCTGAGGATCTTAGAGTAATTATTATGAAATAAATGATATTAAATGAAAAAAGCATGAAATCATGATCCACACAGTCAACAAAAATTGGAAAAAAATAGTTACTAATGAGAAATCTTAAGAACTAGACAAAATGATTCATTTAGGTTATGATTGATGAATAACACTCTTTGTAAGAGTAGAAAATTGATTTTTTTTTCTTTTAAAATTTCACAAAATTTTCAGATAAAATGATGCAATCACAGTTAAGAACCACCTGCTCAGATTTTGAAGGTGTTAGCTGCTGCTGGACACATACTCCTGTTCTTTATCTTGATAACTAGATGTTAGAACCATGTCCTATTGCATAGGAAGTTTCAAAGGGAAGGTTTTACCATTTTTTTTTTTTAAGGAGATATGCAGTGATTTGTGATGTTTAACGCTGCAAAAACGATCTGGAAAAGGTGACAAACCATGAGGTGACAAAAGATCCTACAAAAGAATTCATGAGAATGACAAATCATGGGGAGATTAGAGTATTGTGGAGGGATTTACCAGTCCTGAGTGGCAGAGTTTGTTGATAACTGCAGATTAAGCATATATAAAACTCAGGAGAAATTTCAGGATTGCTGTAGATTGGTCTTTGAAAATGTCACTTCAGTCTTTAACAGTGACCACAGGAAAAATAGAAAGATAAATATTGTGTTCCTGTCACGATGTCTTAAAAAGGATGCAATAGACTTAGAAAAGCTTCAGAGAAGGCCAAAGTGGATAATGGAAAGTAAGAAATGGAGAGATTAAATAGAGGAAGACTTTTCAGGCTGGAAAAAGAACAACTGAAGATGGATAGTGTGGAGGGTTATTTCTGACCAGTCTTCGTGAACATAAAAACACAGTGCGAGAAGATTGCCGAATGCGTTCCTGTGCATTCCTGTGTTCACCCAAGCTGGTGTGGGCTGGAGCTTTTGTTCTGCAAAACACCACTTTTCTGTTGTGCAAATGTACCTGGAAAGCATAGGGAGAGGGTAAGGCATCTGTGCATTTCTTATCTTCATATATTGATTTATTACAGAGTCATTCTGTGATTCAGAAACACATGGGTACTGTTAGAAATAAGCTATTTCTGCAGGCAGTGAGATCTAGTTCAGAAAGGCCCGCGTTTCTAGAAGTTCCTGGTCTCCCTAGCACGAGGGTGCATCGTCTCCAGTCAGGCGGTGGAGATGGGCATGTTTTCCCAATGACATTTAGGAGCGTTTACGCACCTCCAGCTCTCCTGTAAGATAGACATCCTCTAGCCACCACAGTGCACTAGCCAGGTTTTTACTAGGATATGGTAGAGAGATATGACAAAGGCAGTGCTTGAAAATATTTCTGATTCCTTGTAAAACTGTAGTAACGTGACAATATCGTAATGAGGTGACGGATCATCAGGCTTACAGCTGTAATGTGAATATATATGCCTTGTCTTCACTGCACAACTTGCAGATTTTATTTGTTTAAATTTTTGAATGCATTGTGTCAACCCTAAATGTACTAAATTTACTGACCAGTAGTCAGTAATAAATTCAGCTAAAGTCAGTTACATTGTCAATGTAAAATTTCCAAGACATGCCAAGATGAAAGATCTGCAGGAGAAATCCTAATTGACAAGAGGTCTGTTTTCTTGTGCATTGATTTCTATAGTTGAAACTGAAATGGATGATTTGTAATTGGAAAAACAAAACAAAACAAAAACAAACAAACAAACACCTTCACTGTTCTTCCTAATTATCAGTTTTGAGACCTTCTATGCTGTCCATGTTAGCTGATGATCCCAGGACTGTTTCAGGTTCCTTCCGTATTTGAAGCACACTAAACATATCTGTAGAAACATAGATTATAAAATTAGTAGATCTTGTTACATATTTTTTAGGTTCATGATGCTTTGTTGGCTTCCAAAAAATAGGTAGAGTTATGCAGTTACTGATACCATTAAGTCTTTTATTTATTTAGTTATCTTTATTTGAGAATCTCAGTTCCATGCCTGCAACTTTAACTTTTGGTAAAATTGAACAACAGTCTGACTCTGGGGAAACTAATGTGCTTCATTAAGATTAAGGTTTGTTTTACCTCAGTGCTGATCTGCTACAAATTATAATTTCTTTCTTAGACTTATATTGCCTTAAATTTTAAAAAAGAGACTTTTAAGGATGGCTTTGTGAAACTGGGTGTACTCTCACACCTTAATCAGTACGCACTTTAGCAAATTATTCAGAGAATCTCTGTAAATATTTTTATTTTACTTTTATTTCAGGCTTATTCTAAATAAGCCCAGTTATTTTTTATCTGCAAGTTCAGTACAAATGTTACTCTATTGAGTAGATAGCAGGATTAAAACTATATTATATACAACATATTTTATATTTATTGTTATTAATATTTTGGTTGTTTTATAACTGCATCTTAAATGAGTGATAAAAATCTATTAGTTAAAAAATAATAGTTGGCCCTTCTGTTAATTGTAAAATTTATAAATAGAGGAATAATTAAATTATATAAAGTGATCAAGTACAGCTAATACTATATGTTAAAAAGATGATGAGTTGAAGAAATGCCTATGAAACCTGAGTATATTTCTGATTTACAGCTATATAATTTAAGTTCAATATAACCATAGATTATTATAGATTATCATTCAATAATGTTGATAGGTGTCAGAAAAAAAAGGATTTAATATGAAATGAAAATAGCCTTGTGGTTAAACTGTGTTTTCCTTTTATGTGTAGATTCTCTTTTCTCTATATCAGCACTGAGCAAGTGCTCCGTTATGGCTGTGAATAGAAGGCTTCATGATTGACCGTGTTTTGTACAAGATACAAAACCAAGATAGTGGTGGCTATTTCTATATCCTGAGAATTAATATTTGGTTTCTAATGATGTGGTTGTTAAGTTAGGTTGTTAAAAAATAAATATTGATAATTCTTCTGTTTGTGGGTTGGTTTTTAACTAGCAAATTTATGAAACATATTGGCACTTCAAAAAGAAAGACTTGATCTATTTCTGCTCTCTGGAATTTTTGTTTCTTGCCTTCAGGCAAATATTGGACAAAATCTAACCTTTTATTATAGGACCTTGTGTATATTTGCCCTCCAGTCCTTTCCTCTAAAAGCAATTTTCTTACAACTTCAGGAATAGAATTTCTGTTCCCCGCGTTATATGATTTTTTTCTTGAATGCTAATATTTCGATTGTTAATAGCAGGTGATGAGAGTCTAAAAATCCACAAATGTTGCATTAATAGATTGTGATTGAATTTATTATTATTATTATTTTTATCTCTAGGCCTTGATATTATGACCTATTGTCTTTTCTGAAGGCATATTTGTTATGAAAAGACACAAGCTATGTATTGGCAAACTAGGTTTCACAAAAGATTGAAAAACTCATTCATATATGAGATAAAAACAGAGCTAAGTGACCAAGAAAAATGTTTCTGAAGCTGATGAAAGAGCTGAATCATTTTTTTTATGATGATGTACATGGCTTTAGCAACACCTGTTAGATTGCTTAGAAACTTATTTTCTGAAAAGAATATGGTATAGATAGAATATTACTTTTTTTAACCTAGAATTTCACATAGAGATCATCCTGTATTTTGGGAATGTTTCCTGGACCATTTATAGTTTAAAACTTATTCCAATATTGGTTAAAATATCCAAAGGGTACTATAGGTACCCTTTGAGCAAAAGTCTTTTACTAAATCTTGGTATGGTAAACTTATTTTTTTGTATTATAGTCTTTGCCAAGATAGGCAACACAATGAGAATTGTAGCTTGCTATTATTCTCTAGTGGGTTTTTTTGTTTGGTTTGTTACATTTCCATTATATAGTAGTTTTATTGTAGTATAGATCGAGAAAACCACAAAGATCTTAATTATAATAAGTTTATTAGAAACTTTAATAAGTAACAAGGAAGATGTTTTGCATGAACTTCCGTAATCAAATAGATTATATAACAGTTTAAATACAAATAAATTCATCACTCAACCAAATTAGCATTCTGGGTTTCATTAGAGTCTCAATTTGTGCAAGATGTGTGTGGTCTGGATTATGTATTATTTATTCTCAAACAGATGTCGATAAATCTTGTTTATAATCTCATAATTAATTGCCTGTTAGAGCTAAAAACAAGTCTTTGTTGTCTTTACAACATCCTTAAAATCATTTCCATGGTTTTGGGTGATTTCTTGAAAAGGATTTTTTTGAAATGCCCAGTTTTCTTTCAAAATTGATTGTTAATTAATTAATTGTTAATTAATTGTTAATTAATGCAGCTTAATGTTTTTTGGTCATTAGAGTGAGTCAGTTATGGTTGGGATGTTTAAGAAACTATTTGCCAGATAGTTTATTTTAACAGCTATCAGGATGTTAAAAAGTAGCAATTCTATATATTGTATTTCCTGCTACTCAAACTTGGGCATCTTCTGTAGTCCAAAAGCTCTAATAACCTGGGATATCTACTCCTGCTGCTTTGGGCTTTATTTCTGTGGTAAACCATTTGATCCAACAGCAGTGCAAGTTTCGACAGGCAGTTTAGATCAGCACAACAAAGTAAAGTAATGATTGGTATCGCTGCCATTAAATCAATGCAGTGCATTTAACTTGTATCTGCAAGTCTTTAGGTGTCTCCTGCTTCCCTTGCCACCCGCTGTCAACTGAAGGGAAATGGCTGAAAGCACATTAATGCTTGTACATGGGATAAACTATATCTATATTATGTAATGTGCCAATTTTGTGCACAAATGTTCACACATTAATGCAGACGTATTTATATATCTGTGTCAATAGTAGGAAAAGACAAAACAAGATGCTTTCATTGGGAATGAAGGCAACTTTTGGCTTGTTGAGTCAGAAAATGTAGATGTTATACCTAATTAGATCTATGGTTCACCTTATGGTATTTCTGAAGAAGGTAATGGTAACATTTCCTAAACAGATTATCAAAGTAATCCAGACTGTGGGATTGTAGAATTTTGCAGTAGCTTTCAAAAACACAACTGAAATAGCAAGGACCTAACAGACAAAAGTTACAGGAGAATTTCTGTTGATTCTAGTAACTTGAATCTGAGGACGATTAAGGTGCATTGTGTAACATCAAATGAAAACAGTTTGCTGACACCAACTTTAAATGTACTGCATTAATAAAAAGAAGATAAAAGAAAAGACAGAGGTAGGAAAACAACCGTATGGAGTTTTCAGGGTTGTGTGTTTTTAACTTTTTATATGCCTTTTACAACTTTTAAGACTTCCTTATTGTTTTCCTGTCTGTAAATGTGGCAAAAATAGCTCCTGTTTGCCTGTTTGTTGAAGCATTTAATTTCCTAACTAGTCAACTTAGAGATGTCTGATAAAAACTGAATGTCAGGTGCTTTTGTTGCCTTTGTTAATTCAAAAGTCTCAGACAGGCAGTAGAAGTCTGCCTTTGAGGATTTGGCTGGGATGTGGGGCCCAGCTATATGCGTGCTCATTCAGTACACTCATTCAGAGTTGTATTTTTTTCTTGTAGTCACTCAAACTTACTTGCCTTCTTGTTTAAGTCTTTCAGGAATTGAGAATGTCATTTGTGCAGATTATTTAAGTAGGGTTTCAGGGATATCTGATTCCTATAGAGTTACTCTACTGGCAGCTGTTCACAGTAAATAGTTGTTTTATTTTTTTTAATTGATACAAGAGCCTTATCCTTCTATCTGGCTACCATGCTGGGCAGTGCACTGTATCCATCATATAAATTATTGCAGCTAAATTGTTGCATGAATGTAGAGATCTTCCAGCGTTTAGAAATTTAAAATTCAAGTTTAGAAGATATGTTCTCTATTTTGAAAATGATTAGTTTGAAAATCATGTATTCTTTGTAGCTAATTTTATCTTGATTGATTACATAATCCCCAGCAGAATTTCATGAAGAGCGCGATATAGAAAAATGTAGGACTTGCATTGCAGTGATCATAACGTTACCTGAAAGCTTCTTCACAGACTACTGCAAATAATTTTCACTTCATTGACATGTTTCCACGTTGGAATCTGTAGTTTGATACATCGTGTTTCTACTTCTAGCAGGATTAAAGCATTGAACCAGGTTACAAGTGACTTTTTTAAAATGTGAAAGTGAAAATCCAAGATAGCAATAGTTTTTTTAATTGTAAAATTGCTTTGTATTATATATTGTGAGCCTGTCTGAGCAAAAGGGGAGAAGGGAATGAGGAGGAGGAAAAAAACAAATTGTTTATTGACCTGAGGAATTAATTACCCTGGACATAATGTGCAAATGGTGATTGGGAGATGGAAGGCACGTCTTATGGTACTTTGTTAGTGAGGTTCTCACTGGCAAAACAATTTATTTCAGAGTGTTAGTGCTGGGTATATTCAAAATCTGAAACTTTGTTGAAAGACATTAAGTCAATTATGGAGCTGCTAACAAAACTACTTTCCACTAGCATTTTACTATTAAAAGCAGGCTAATAAGAAATGGCATCATTAAATCCCTTATCAGACCCCATCTGGAAGGTAACATTAAAGAAAGCTGGAGTGTCCTTTGGAAACATTTTGATTTGAAGGTCGTGGAAAAGGGGATACCAGCCAGATGCTGGTTCTGGCTCCCTGACGGTGGCAAGTGAGCTCCCTTCGAGGCTGTTGGAAGGACGTATGATTTGAGCAGCTGCTGGTCCATTTGCTGGCTGAACATGATGCTCTTTGTGGTGTTTTGTGGAGGTCCCAGCCCTGTACAAGTGCCCTCTGTCTGGAAAATCGTGTCTGCTTGCAACAAATTGGGTAACCCTCGTGGAGCAAAGAAATCCCAGTGTAAGGCTAGCTGTCTTTAAGAGCTCTCATTAAGGCTAGCTGTGCAGTGGTAACAATTTCAACCCACCACTTTCCCCTTCACTTGCTAAAGAGAATTCAGTGTGGGACGTAGCACAGTTGGTAGCATCTCTGGAAGTGAATGAGACACAAAGGTGAGGAAATGAAAAACAGCATGTGGGAAAAGAATGGAAATTGAAAAGCACAAAATAAGACAGCCAAAATCCCTCCTGAAAATGAAATATTTGTGCATCCACCTGTCCAGGGAGCCGGAGTTGATCTGTGGTGGTAGGAACAGGCTGGGTCTCAATGGTGATGCTGTGGGGGCACGTGGAGCCAGCCATGGTGCTGCATGGTGCCTGAATTGGGTGTACGATTGGGCTTCCTTCTGGCTGGCAACAAATTTAAGACAATTTTAATGACTTAGCTTAAATACTCCATTTGACCTCAAGTCAAACTGGGTATTAACACTAAGTGTGAGTAGGACTGTTGCTGTAATTACATATTACATTACATTACATATTACATTATCAGCTGTCATTGTAGATAGGTCAGGATGGAATTCAAGAGAGTCTTTATAGTCAAAATGAGGAGGACAAATCTGCCAACACTTCCCCCCTGCCACCCTCGTGTTCATTCCTCGTTTTACCCCTGTTGTAGTTATGTAGTCACACATCTCTGGGTTTGCAAAAAATTATTTTCTCTGTCTTTTTTTCAGCATTATAATTAGAATGCATGAGAAGGAAATCAGAAGTAGAGAGCACTACATATGACTTTTGAAGTATTGAAGTTAGGAGCATATAGGTTGTTAACTTCAAGGGACAAAGTCAGGAGACACGTTCAAGACACTTGTTCAATATGCAGTACTTTAAGGAAGTTTTCTGCCCCCAGGTTTCTAGTAAGTTATTAGTATTTACCAGCTGTCTTGTGGTGACTGTTAGTAATTTTTAAGATAAAAGTGAGTTGTACCCAGTGGTCTGAATTTGTAGAGTTTAGAAAATGTAAACTAAAAGTCTTTGTTTACAGCATGAGGAACCACAGAATATTGATGATAATAAAAGTATTAAGTGCTTTATCAGATTAAAATGATTAAAGTTTTAAATGTCTGAGATATCTGTCAAATATAGCTGCAGCCTGTCCTTGACAGAAGTGCCAGCATCTGCTGAGATGCAGACCTGTGACCTCTAGATAAGTTTCTATACACAGAAAAATATTTATCTTCCTCCTATGACCTTCCATGCACAAGACATGAGCCATGGATTTGTTTCCTAGGGAACTAGTGACTGAGAAAAATCTATAATTAGATCTGTGAGTTGTATGCCACAAATGGGAATTGGGTGCTAAGCAGGTCCTTAAAAGCATCTAGAAGTGTTCCATTGACTTCATAAAGTGTTTTTTTTAATGCTTTCATTATAATACTTAAAAAAAAAAATCTTAAAATATTTTAAGTACTTTGGATAGAATATTCGCTATATCCCTACATTTGTCTTATTTACAAAATATTGTCAAAAGTCATAATTTAACTAGTTGTTAAAGCAAAATAGAATTAGACACCATCTTTCAATAAATTTATTTAAATTAAACCGAATTTTAATTTCCAAGACTAGTTTGAGTTGAGTTATTCTCACAGGCTCCATTTTTTTCTCATTTTATTATTTCTATTTGGTTCTTCAGATTGAATTTGCAACCCTGTGTTTCCTATTCCACAATTCCAGTTACTCCACCTGGCTGGAATTTCCCACTTCATTCAGATCTTGATTTCTTTCTTTGCTGCATGCATGCATCCCAAAATAACAGTTGTAGCTAAACCTCATGGGCAGTAATTGCAGCTGCAGGGAGAGGAAGTGGCTCTGTTTTTTCTTATACCGCCCAGGCAACCCAGGGCAGACTTCCCTAGACCTTCTCAGCAGGGTTTTGGCCTGGGCACAATGCAGCAGGCCCAGGGGTTGCTTCCTGCAACCTTGCAGGGTTGCTCCCAGTCTAGGGCTGGATCAGAGAGCCTTATGGATGCTGCAGAGATGGCCTGAAGTAAAGAATGAAGAGTTTGGTCTTGTTCAGAATAGATAGTTCTGTAAAATACCTGGAAAACAATACTGTAAACCCATTCTTTTCTCATCCACTCCTTGTAAAATTTTAATTCTGTGCATGGTGGCTGCATAGTATGTATTTTATGCCATGTCCTGGATATTTGCATCTAGAAATCCATTAAATACCATCTCTGCATTTTTTTGCCTGTTTCAGTCAAATTAGAGGTAATAAAAAACCTCCATAAATTCCCCCCAAATCTTTTGATTTTCTAAAGAGCTTCCTTTGAGATTTTCTTCATTTATTATTAATTGTGAATCGGAGTCAGATTTTTCCTAATGACTAGTACAGTGTTGGAGCTACTCCAGCTGGCTGTCGCTCAAAAATGGTGGTCCTCAAATTGAATCAGCTGACAGGGTTTGCTGTGAGCTAGTAACTTAAGCAGACATCAAATTTTGTTGATTAAATGGCTATTGAAAGGCTTGATCGGCCAGGGATATATCCAGACCTTGTGTGACAAAAAGTTCTAGGTGCTTTTCCTTTGACATTAAAAAAGCCATTTGTAAACTCTGTGATCAGTATAAGGACCTTGTCGGGTACTGATGTGCGAGTCCACACATACATATCTGAAATCAACTCTGAGAAAAGAGTAGTGAAAATTATTTCTAATGAATCTTCTTTCTGTTTATAAATTAAGAGCTAAACCAAGTTGAAAGATTACCTTCTTAAAAGGATAATGTGCATCTTTGTGTATTCATAGAATTGCTCTCGAAAGAAATGCTTGCTCCTAGCAAGGGGCACACCTGTGTGTCATACTAAAAAAATTACTCTAAAGGTTTTAAATGGCTACACAGACACCGAAAACCATTATGTTAGACTCTACTGTTGGCTCAACATCAAATGTGTTATTTGGGTTGAATATTCTAAAAATACTTAAATACGTTTCTGGGTAATTTATTAGCCTTGTTAAATTTCAGATTTGCTTCTTTTCTTTAGTACAACTATATTTGCAGCACGGTAATGAAACTGAAGTCGGGGTAATAACCCCTATACCAAGCACAGGCCCAGCTCATAAGGTTCTTAAGCTTACCATTGGTATTTCAAACACTGCTAATTTTATTACCTTCCTATATCTTAAATTACCAACCTGATACCTGGTAAGATTATTTCTGACGTTCTGTTTGCTTTACTCCATGCAAAGAATATTTACACAGTTTTCAACCCCTAGTCAGTCTTGCATACAAGCATCAAAATTGTCCTTTACGGGCATTTAATATACATTAAATTTCACAAATTTCACCGTCCAGAAATGTCTTCATGACAAAGCTCATAAAATGGGGAAAAAAAAACAGCACAAACATCAGTTTGAGAATATGAGTGTATTACTTTTCATTTTCACAAGTTATTTTACTTTTAACTTCTTTCATGCCCACATTATATTTGAGACTGCTAGTTATAAAAGCTTCCATGTTCAAGGTGTTTGTACACCTAGCACTCAGTCCTTGAGAAGGAAATGGCTATTGAAGAACTGCAACTTCTTCCAGTGTTTAGACGTGCATTGTTGTGATGATAATACCATGTGTTCTTGCTTGAGGAGCTTTTGCCTGTAATTTATGGATTTCTGTAGTCCACAATGGAGTCCAAGAGAAGTAATATAAAAAAAGCAAATAAGAAATAATGAGTCATCCTGTGATAAGAGTTCTGCCCAATAGATGCTGCCTTTTTGCAGTACTCTTTGTAGCATGAACAACAGAACACTTTCCAGTCAAGGAAACTTCTAACTTTCTGCCAGTTAAAAATGACCCTTGGGGCTGTGACATTGAGTAGAAGAAGAATCTCATTAAATTTGAACAGGAAAGAGATTTAAAAGTTAAAATAACTGATTTACGATTTTCTTTGCTGAGTTAAATCATGTGTATTATCTATATACATTTTCCATTTTTTTTTTTCTGGAAAAAATATATATTCTTATTAGGATTTCCAATAACATCAAGTAAAATATTTGCAGCGAGTGACACAGGAGCAATAGCCATTGTATAAAGTGTATTTTTCTCCAGTTCACTGACAAAAAAACTTTGCCCTGGCTTTCACCATTTCCTTTACCTTGGCTGTCAAAGGAGGTTGGGTCGCAATGTTGTATATTCCTATTGATGCTCAAATTTCCCTTTTCATTTTGTGCCTGAGGTTTTTGGAGTGCTGCTCTGCTGCAAACTCATACATTAGAATTTAAGTGATTGATTGGCTGGTTTAAGCTTTGGAGTTAAAGCATATACTCTAGGAGATCTATATAACTTTGAAAATCTTGCCTCATAAGGAGACTGGAGATTGAAAACGGATCTGGAACCATTTTGAAAGTCAGGGTTGTGAGATTGCCTGCTTTATTCTATTGCATAAGCATCTTGGACAGCTGAAAGTTTATTCTGTTGTTTCCTTGAGCTTTGCAAATACTGTTCGTACCTATACTCCCTTAACTTACGTTTTGGGGAACTTATGGACAGTTAGCCAGATACATAGCAGTCAATTCTTTTTTCAAGCTAGACAATCAAGAAGGCTAGTTATAATATAGCTTCTAGCATAATTGATTGGTATTTAGAACATATATTTTCAAATAAATGTATATGCTTTATACCTAATTATCTTGCACAAAGGGAATGGTTGTATGGAGGGTCTTCACTTTATAATATCTATTACAATTAACTATTTGAGTAAATCAATTGGACATTCTGATGCATCAGCTGTATGCTGAATGAACTCTTCAGAATATCGTACTACAGATGAACATTTAAGGTCAAATTTAATCAGTCTGTCATTGCCAATTTGGTTCGCACGATAAACTTGCTACCTAGTGTTTAATAAATAGATGTAATGATACTCAATAGTGATTATCAATATGTAGAAGTAAATGGTGGAAATGACTTTCTAACCAGAATTGTATTTTAGGAAAAAAAAAAAAAAATCCCACCTAAAGATTTCGTAGGAGATAGAGCGTACCTGGAAAACATGGCCTACAAACACCCCCAAAACTGCTCTGGTGTTGGAACCGAATATAGCTAACTAAGGTGGGATTATTTTCTAACTAAAAATTGTTACGAGTATGAAGCATCTCTAATCAGACAGTGTCAGAATTACAAAAGCGACCAAGGCACTTGTCTTTGCCAATGAGGCTGGTGCTGTTATGGGTGGATTTGCTGTACTTGCATTGCTGTGAAGTCCCTCTCTAGGTAGTATGCTTTTTTGTACTTCTATCTATTTCTCTTCTTCTCTTGAGAATGCTCTGATTTACTTTTTGATAAACCTGTAACAACAGAGGGATCACAATGCTGAAATGAGTTTAGCTGGAAGGGATACATAGTGTCAGCTGAAGAATAGCGCTTGGTAAATATGTCTTGACCATGGCTCAGCAGAAGGCAGATCCTGTCAGCTAATCAGCATTCTAGTTCCTACAAAGTGTCTTTCAGTACTGCAGAATCATTCTTTTTTTTATTATTATTTCTTGGGGGAAAAAAGGGGTAGAGTTTGTCTATATCCTATATAGTTTGTCTGGGTGCTATTTGTATGTTTCTGACAAGCTCAGTGTGACTCACTTCTGAGGTTTTGATACATTTATCTTCCAATGCACCTTTGACTTGCGAAAGTGTTGTTAGCTCCTATTGAAGTAAGTGAATTATGTCTAAGGCTATGTCTCTATGTTCCTTTGGGTCCTGGGTGAGGGAACAGCCTTCACAAGTATGTGCTATTGTGGGATGCTCAATGTGCATCTCCTCCTTCTATCCTATCTATCCTTGCAATATCAAGGCCCTTCTAAATCATGATGCGTCTGCAAGGGAAAATGTAATATGTGGAGTCTGTGAGACCACATGAAGTATGCTTGTCCTAGCTGTAGTCGTAGTAAGTGGGTCGTTGAGTCTGTCCCAAGGGGCAGAAGTTATCCTAGGAGTATAATTTATGAGATTTCCCCAAGGTCACCGCAAGGCTGTGAGGGGCACATTCATATCCGAAGAATGTGGAACCACTGGATGCTTAGGCCTGTGTCCAGACTGCAGCACAGACGTGGTGAGAATTCAAAATTTTTGAAAATATATTGCTATACAGGCTCTAATTTGTGGGAGCCAAGCTGCTTCTTCAGAAATGTGAATAGGACATCAGAAATTAAACGTTTTAGGAGAAATCTGGCCATGTTTTTTTTCTTTTTTTTTTCTTTTTTTTTTTCCCCCTCAGACTGTAAATTGGGAGAGCATCATAGTGTAATAAATTGTAACCTCAGAATTTTTCATATAAACAGTACTGCTTTAGTTTTCAGAATAATACTCTTGCCAGAGGAGATGTCAGACAATCCTCCTGTTCGTTCTTCCTTGTTCTTGCTGAAGCACCAAACCATATGGCAAATTAAGCCTGATTTTTATTAAAATTTTCATTGTACTTAGCTTAGTGCGAACTGGGAAATGCACTTTCTTTGAACTACGCTGCTATTATATAAGCATCTTAATTAGGAGATGTTAATGTTCTTGCTCAATTTCTGACGTTCCTGGGGGTATGTAGCTCCCTCTTGTGGCTAATTAAGCATTAAAAAAACATATTTTTTGAAAATCACTTCTTGTGCCACTGCTGATGCAGTGGTACCCGGAGCATTACTAACCTGGGCTTCTTGTTGCTTCATTGAGCATCAATCTCTGTGCATTACTCAGGTGCTCCAATGCTCCTTGTCTCCCATTTGCTCTTCTGTTTGCTGTTTTGCTCTTACGAGTTTCCTGCACGGCTCAGCAAGGAGCTCCTTGAAAGGCAGCAGGACAGAGGAGAGATTTTTCCCCTCTCCTTTCCCAGATTTAAATGGAGATGTGTCATGAAATTCCTTCTTTCTGCATAAGTAGATAGGAGGGAAGGGTTGGCATGTTCTCACTTGCATGGTGAATGCAGTTTCTTCACAAAGTTTTAAGTAGACTGGATGGAACATGGACCATCCAATCATTCAGAAAAATACTGCTTTCTGGTTAAATCCATTAGTCCTGTAGTCTATACCCCTGCTTTTCTATCTAGTATGAAGTATGACCTGCTTATAATGATCTGAGATTTGTCTAATGAACTACTGCAGAATATTGAAGCAGCCCATGATTTCTACCTTTATTTTTTTTATTTATATTATTAGAGCTTTTGGCCTTTAGTGAGTCTTAATTTGTCATAAGTGTTTGGAAAATATTTGTCTGTCATGGTGGAAAGGGCTATTTTGTAGATCTTTCTCAATTATTTTTGTGCAGACCTGTAGTTGAGATAGCTGCCTTTCAAACCACTGCTCTTGTATTAGATGGAAAAATAACAAATCTCAGAAATCGGCAGAGGAAGAGCAATTGGTCTTTTTCCTTCAAAAGTGAGCATTGTCATGGCATTGTAAAATGGTAAATAAAACTTTCTGCTAAGAAAAAAAAAAACTAATTTGAGACTTGACATAAAAAATACCAACAACTGGTTCAAAAACAAATAGAATATCAGGGAGCTTTCCAGGAGCAGCCTGGATGTTTCAGCTTCAGCACAGAACCCGAAGTCATAAAGTTAGTGTGTCCCTTTCCTCCTCCAGTGTTGTTGGCTTCTCTGTTTTGTTATGACATCCTCAAAAATATGTGAGGGGAAAACCACATCCATTAGCTTTCCTGACTAGGAGGAGAGGGGGAAAAAAAAAAGGTGAAATAGTTTTTTACTTTGAAATTTCTTCCTTCCCCCAAGGGTTTAGGAATTGAAACTTTATCTCTGAAAATGCTGATTTCTTATTTCATATCTTGTGGCAATTTTTCTCAATTAAAATAAAGGAATAATGATTATGGGGTTTAGTCAAAATCTCGCTGCCCAGTAATCTGCAAACCAGCTTTGCTGAACCCACAGCAATAGGGCAGCAAACATATTTCCTCGGGGACATTATTAAACTCTCTGCATATTTATTATCGCAGGATGGGAGCAGGTCCAGATTTCTAATACTACTTTTTTCCTTCCTCTTCCTGGGCTGTGATTCAGAGCAGCATATAAATATTTGACTTAATGTTTCTGCGGAAACATTAACAATATAAAATTGATAGGAACAAAAGAACATGAAACAGAAGTGGGAAGGAATGGCTTGGCAAGGTTGTCAGCCTTAAAGGGCAAGATTAATTTATAATCCTGCAAGATTCGGGAGTACAAATACAAATTTGCAAGGCATGTAGCTTGTAGCAAACATTGTGCAGCTCTGGAAGTTTACAGATGCTACTGTCATTAACATGAGATAGTCTTGAAATTGGATTTTTAGGGATTTTTTCTTTGCTTACTGTTCACATGGAGGAACAAGCTGCGGTGGTAAGGAGGAATTTCCCTGCGCACACACGCATGGAAAGTGGAGGAAGTCCAACTGTGTGACTAAGCTGAGTTCTGGGCACGACACCGGCATATTTTTGGGAGGAGTTTTTCCCTTGCTTTAAAACCCTGGGAAAGAAGGGTATGGAATGGAATGGGGAACAACACACCCAAAAGTACTCTCTGAAATGATTTTAAAATGAGTAATGAAAACGACCAACTAGTTGGAAAATAATGTGTGATGGGTATCTGATATTAACAGTATTGTTAAGGTGGTTATGAAATAAGTATACTTAATGCCAGTCACTGGAAAACCTGTTTATTTTTTAACCTTTTCTCCCCCCTCCCCCCTTTTTTTAAGTTTGTAGCATTTATTTCTAACTATTTTATCAATTTAACTGAAAAAAAGAAGAAGAAATAGAATTAAATAAAATGTCAAATTCTAAACATGGAGCAGATACAGTAACAATCCAATAATAGAAACTTTGAACCTTGAAATGAAAGACTGTCAAGACAGAATCTGACTGAAGACATGGCTTGGTCCTTCAACATTTGCAGGATTTAATACAAAAATTGCCAAATCTCATCGTTTCATATTACGGGAGGGGAATATACCTCAGCATCAGGGAAATAATTAAAACACTACCTCTTGGCTTCATAATATTTTGATACTTTTGCTAATGTTGGCTTTACCCTTTTGCTTGATGCCTGGCAGGTCATCAGAAGTGAGAGGACCGAGGGAGCAAAGTTTCGGCTCTCTGGCAAGGGGGTAGACCAGGACCCCAAAGGGATTTTTCGGATCAATGAGATCAGCGGGGATGTCTCTGTGACCCGAGCTCTTGACAGAGAAGCCATTGCCAATTATGAGGTGAGTGCTTATGGCCACAGGAGCGTTGTCTCTGTCTTAATAATGTGTTTTTGGATGGTGAATGGGCTTCTGGAAAGCCTGTGGATGCGATGTACCAAAGGCTCAGTTGAGAATTACCATCCTATAAAAATTTCCAGAAGAGCTGTTTGTCCTTTGGAAGTCCTGAATGTATTTATATATGAACATTCTGAAAGCGTTTATATGTGAATTCCCCCCTACCCTGCTTTCCGCATGCATTTTCTGCCATCTGTCTGTAATAAGATGACTGTCTAAAAGCTGCGTTGTGCATGGGATTTGTGAATGCAAAATTGTGCTTGGACAAAAGGAGATCTTTTGGAGCGAGGAGAGCTACAAAGGTAGTAATGTGATTATCATTTTCTTTTTATTATCACATTGTCAATGAAATATACTGTCCAACTCCATTTTGGAGTAACGATATCTTTTAACAGAACTGCAGAATGTTCTTTTAACATGAGGATGTAGCAGATACAGCTGTCACGTGGAGGTAGTCTATAAAAATTTTTTGTAATGACTTCTCTGATTGATGAATACTGTGCTTTTCTCCCTGAAAATCTAAAAAATGATCTTTGAAATCGTAGTATAACTGCAGCACAATTTCTTAAAATACGAAGTATAAATACAGGATGTGTCAGTTGGTATTTTCTGTCTAGCTTTGGGTATGAGCAGTCAGATAACTGTGTCTGGCCATTTTGACGTATGTTAGCAGTTAGATTCAAAATACCAAATGTTCGGTAGGGTTGCATGTTGCCTCTTCTTTTGGAGCACAGCGAGACTCATGCCTGTGTCCTCATCCGGCAGAGAGCTCTCGAGCTCCAGCCCAGCCTGGATGTTGCACCCAGAGATGGCTCTGGCCCTTCTCCTCGAGCTCCCACTTGTCCTTCCCAGTGTGTAATAATCAATACTTGAGCTTTCAGCACCTTGAGTTTCTCACCTTATCTTAAAGAGAGTTTGCCACCTGGAATGACCAGTCGTGCTTGCTCAGGCATGCACTGCCAAAATTTAGCTTATGTTGGTTTGTAACACTTAAACATCTATTTCTCATGTGGGGCTGCAGTGAAATGTATGTGAACTGCTCATATAGGAATTACAATAGAAAATTCTGTCCTTAAAAAGAAAATAGAAATTTCATGTTCTGCTTCTGACACTGTTACTCATCTTCTTTTTTTCCAGCTGTTTCTCATTTTATTTTGCTAGCTTTCTACCTTAATGTTTTCAGTATAAACCTTAACTATTTTTTTTCTCCCAGTAATCATAGTAGCCTTCTCAACCTAATGCATAAAACCACAAATGACCCTCCTTTCTCATCTGGCAAAGCTTACACTTAAATTAAGACAAAAAAACACACCATTTTCCTAGAGAAGCCTTTTTGAAGCAATGCAAATAATAAACAAATTGTGCACTATAGTTGATTATTCAGAGCATTGTGAATATATATCCTAATAGGCTGGCGTGCTTTCTAACCTGTTACATAACACTCTGCTCAGCATGTTCTCTGGCATCCTGTTGTGCAAATGTAGCTGAAAAGTCACATGGAAGGAGAGCCCTCAACATGATTAGTCAGTATTTGAATCCAGACCATTGTTTTTCAGTAAAGATATATCATGGTGTCAGGAAAGCAGCAGGATTTTTCCCTGATTTCCTTGATGCACTGGAAGATGAATTATTGAAAAGATACTTAGGTTTTCTCAAAGAAGATTTTTGATTTTTTTTTGATTTTTTTTATCCCCCTTCTGTGTAATATTGATTTCCAAAAGAAAAAAAATCAGAGGAAATGGCAAAAAAAAATGGCAATAGATCTCCATGAAAAATTACAAATTGTTTCCAATTTATCATACAGTCAGATATAAAAGCAATGGTGTGGCAAGGGTAAAAAGATGAAATCTGGTTCCTTCCAGCTACACTGGAAGGGCTGTTGTGAATCAGCAGTCATTTATTTTCTGCTCTTCATTTATATGTACTCAAGGGATGAAAATTAAAGAAAATGTTAATAGGGCTCTTGATAGGGATTTTGTAGAACTTTGCAGATTTTACATAGCATGTAAAGCATGTGCTTCAGAACTTTTAAAGTTAACTAAAACTTCCCATTCATTTTATTTTTAGTAAAGAATTGATAGCCTATTTTAAAATAAAAGAACCTGCCTGGCAGCCAGGACCTGGGAAAGATTATTTGCAGCAGCTCGGTGGCTGTGTCTTCAGAGGAGCTTGGATTTTGTTTGATAGCAAAAGCAACCCAAGCTACATTAATGACCTGACCCCCTTTAAGCAGGCGTATTCTGCTGATTGATTTATGAGCTGATTTTTATGAAATTAGTTAAATTGTTCCAAAATGAACAAGCATGTGAAATTCCACCCAAATATTAATGTCGGGGTGATTAATTGCCAGAGTGAAGCTGACCTAATCACTTGCGCTTTTGGAAAGGGGATGGTTTCACATGAGAAAATGAAACAAGTGTCGTGGAAGGGCAAGGTGAGACTGCAAAAGCCCAAAAAGCCAGTATATTGAAATTAGCCATTAATAACTATTTTTCTCATGCATATGGAACTATGCTAAGGAAACCCCATTTGCCAGTTGAAACAGGTAGGTGCTTCTGGCATGTTTGCTCCTGTGACTTTGCAGGGTGCCTCCTGGGAGCTCAGAGAATGACCATCTATTTTAGTTTTAAGCAGATGCTTTTACGAAGTGCAAGAGGATGTGAGGATGCTGTTACACCCAGTGAACAGACTGTTTTAGAAAAGTGTGTAGTAATTCAGTTTCCCCCGAAAGAGATCTGATGAGGAACATTCAGGAGCTCTGATAGGATCTCTCCAGATCACAGTAAAGCAGAGAATTTAAATCAATAGTTTGATTTTGAGGCTTCCAACAGCCTGTTGATGAAGCTACTAAGTGATGCTCCAAAGCAAGGGCTTAGGCAGACTGTGGCAATATTACTGAATTGGTCTGGGTGGGTTAGATAAGCAAGTAGCCTAGAGCCCCTATTTACTGTGAGCAAAAGAAATTCAGTGCTAAGAATGTGGTCTGAAAAATATTTTATTTGGTTTTCTTTCAAGATTTGAATAACTCAGTCTAGTTGGAAATTTCAGATAATAGCAGATCATTTATTCACTTAATATCGAAAATTGTAGATTTGTCAAAACAGATACAGGGATTTGGGAGAAATTGTGTGTGTGGATGTGAGGGATGGAGCTTAGGATGGATATTGTAGTCTAAATCAGTGAGATACATACTCATAATCTAAAATAGCCAACAATCTAGGCAATTTGGGGTTCATTTCAGATCCCTAGTCTTTTCTGAATCCAGCAGAACTGGAATATTTGCCCTCATCTGAGTAAGTGGCTTACAAATAGGTTATTCATTTTTGAGGATAAACTTCCTCCTCCTTTTGGGTGGGTAATAGCTGTGGTCAGTCAGCAGGGAAAAAGGAGAAAAGGGGAATGTAATATTTCAGAAACTCTTGTTTTATCTTAACATTTATATCCAAATGTCCATTTATACCCACCAAGAACTCATTCAGATTTAGACAATCAGTCTCATGTTAGTGCCAGTGAATGGTCTCTTGGTGTTAGCTTTGTAAAGGCAAGGTGAGGACTTCTTTTAGGTTGTCTCATGGTCTAATTGTCCTATATAAATAGAGTTCCGTATCTGCAAAATGTGTTGATTTAATTGAACATTTCACCTACGTGTCTCTTAAGTGTTCATGGGCATTGGGCCAAGGTAGTTGTCTTCAGAGTTGTGAAGCTCTTCTATTATTTGTTCCTTATTAAGCTGAGAAATAGCCCAGTAGGACCGCACCATCACCTTAAATGTTTGGCTCGAAATAACAGTCTTTTTGTCATTGGAACTGATACAGTTCAGACCAGTGCTTTGGTCGCTACTGATGGCTTTGCATTCCTTAACCTATTCTCAATCTACTTGTTATCCAAGACATATAAACAATAATAGACCCCAAGAAAAATCCTAGTTTGCTTTTTGGTACTTTTAATATAGTTTTGAATATCTCATTCCATCACTGCCATTGGCAAAGTATCCTTTTTTACAGCAGGGTGATCTGTTGCCATAAAAAACAGTCTGAAAGCTCCTACAGATGATTTTACACCCTCTGCTTGTTAAGCATTTATAAAGCAAATAAAGCTCTTCACTTAAAAATAATTAAAACTAACTCTTCATTAACAGTTCAAATTGCCTAGGTAAATTTGGTCACACTTCTGATTTGCACGCTGTCACTGAATGGTTTTATCAAACTTCACCGTTTCATGCTTGCAAAGGATCACTTTATGACTGGTTATTTCTTTTCCACACATATTTACACTTGAGAAACAGTTATGAAAAAGCCCGTCAATGATAGCAGCATCCTTTAAAATCTTGAGGCCTGATGGAAAGTCAACCATCTTGATCTTGCTAATCAGTGTGTGTAACTCTAGCTCTGCTTTTACTTGCATGGAAGCAATTTGCCTATGAACATACTATCTATTTAAAGTTTGAGGTTTGAAAATGAATTCATTACTATGATATATAGTTAGGTGGCATGAAGCAGCACATTTGGAGTTTCTGTCAGCATGTTTCAGCCTGTATATTTTCCTGAAGAAAGGTTGGAAATATGGCAGAGTACAGACATGTCACAGAGGATTCCTGATTATTTAGCAAGGAGGAAAGAAAGAAAATTTCACTGGAAAAAAATGAGCAGTCCTTGTATCACTGTTGGATAAAAATAATACGAGGCTAGAAGCTTATTTATAAAAATGCAATGTAGGGTAAATCAAGTGGGATACAGTTGAAAATTATGGCAGTGGAAAAGATCTGTCACTTTCATTATATATGTATATAAAGAGTGCACAAGACAAATATGAATTTCTTTATGTTGTCAGTATGTACAAATATATACATATTTTTTTCAATAAAACATGCTAGAGCATCAGGCTGTTTTGAATTAATTCCTCTTTGTAGGAGGATTATGAGTGCCTTATTTTGACTCTAGAAAGAGAAATGGACATCTACTGAGAAAGTGCCATTAGGTTGTCACTTGGCAGCATTACTTGAACTTTAGAATACATGGACTCTTCACTAAGCAAGCACTGATGATAATGTCTATGCAAAAGAGGAAAGTTCATCACCGTGGGTGTTAAAAATAAAGAACCACTATAGGAAGGATATTGAAAAAAACACGGACAGCCTCTTGAAATTGCTGAATTCCCTCATTTACCATAGATAATGTAGATGTAGATGTAGATTCCTCCAAATGTAGATGAAGAACTGCAGGCTGCTGCGTATCCTGAGGTGGGTGTAATAATCTTAATGTAGCAGGGACTTGCATCTCAGCAGTTGCACTTCTGTTCACCTAATAGTCACGGTTTGTAAATTCTGCAAACCCGTGCTGGGCTTAGGAGCAGAAATTGGTCAATTCAGAGTTGAAACTCAGTTATACTGATTGTATTCCAAAATAGGCATTTTTGTATGCCAAGGGGAAATCAGCTCTACTCTGACTTCAGATTCCCTTATACTTCAGCAAATCTTTTAAGAAGAGACTTTATGCAGATTCTGTGAGCCTGCACAAGTGGAAATGCTACTATGTCCTTAAGCTTCTATCCCAAATTTTTGCTGGAGCAACTTTGGTCAATCTAGGGTGGCCTGTGCCCACTCCACTTCTGTGACTGGTGGCCTTCCACTGGTAAAGTGGATCTTGTCTCTTGGGAAGAGTTGGACCTGGCGCTATCTGGGAACAGCTTTGTGGTTCTTGGTTCCAGGCTCTGGGCCTCTTTTGCTCATTAGCAACCTGCCACTTGCTTCTAATCTTTGATAAAGCATTCAGTCCAAAAAATGACAAGATGCTTCAGTAGATTCTATGAATATCATGGAAACCAGTCCTTTGTGACAACGCTGAATTGATCCTGATCTTTGTTTTTTGGCATGATTCGTCGGAACCAACCAACTAGCGGCATCTAACACTGCTTTTGCCTGTATGGGAAAAGATGGGAGCAAATGAATGCAAATGAAGAAGTGCTTTTCACCTGAAGAACGGTAGTGTTGGATTAGTCAAGAAAAAATCGCTGCTACCTTAACTTCTATAACAATGGATGTAGGATAAAAGCTGGAAATAGAAGACGCTTTCATAGGAAGCCATAAATTGGAGAAAAAGGAGCTCTTGTTTGTCAATATATGTTAGTTCCTTTATATTTTTTTCTTTCGCCAAAGAGATAGGAAATGTCTAGGTTAAACATTAACAGATGTCTCATTGAACCAGGAAGTAGAATTGGAGAAATAGGAACAACTAGAGTATAAAAAATGGCCCTGATCCTTCCAGGAGATCTCCTGATTTCATGAGGAGCTTTTTGCCATCAGTCGTTACAGGGAAAGTGAAAAATAAGATGGTCACTGTAACTGTGTATATAAATTGAATATTTGTGCATATAAATTTTATGTGCATATAATTTTTCCTCACATTTCGTAAAAGTTAAGATTTAAATGGTTGCTTGCAGAGCTGTGATATAAATGAGTTGTCAAGCTACTAGGAATATGACTTTTTCTCCTACGGTTCCTTTATGGGATAAAAGGAAATACTGACAAAAAGTCAAGTAAAAATTAATGTTCTTTTTATGTACATTCTCCCATTTTGTCTTGGGGGAACAAGATATTTATTTTGCAGAAACTCTCTAATTTACCATATCTCATTCATTTTTACTGTAAATAGTCTATCCAATATGTACCGTAGATCTTAATATTATGAGATATCAGCAGGATGCTGAGATTCATTTCAGAAACCACTAGCTTCCTCGTATCGTTTGTGTGGAAAGCATAACAAAAGTCAACAGTTAGTTTTGTTGGAGGGCATATGTTTTGCTCTTGCATCCAACTGCCAGCGTGGATCTGACATCCCTGCTATTCACCGGCACCATGAAGACATTTGTAGGAGCAATAGCGCCAAGTTTCATTAAAGGCAGAAGTCAGGAAGGATGTGTTTATAAGTAATAACTGTCAAGATAAGGGAGTGGGCTTGGATTTCCATGATAAAATTACTCCAAACACCAGGCAAATTTAGTGTGCTCCGATTGCAGAGTGGGAGGTGGAAATGTATACCATAAGACACAGAGAAAAATTAGAGTTCACAGAGACAGTAACAGATGAGACAAAACTTGCTTTCATGTTTGCTTTGTTTATTTGTTGTTATTTTTTTTATTTTCAAATAGAACATTGTTCCTGTGAAGAATAATGATCTGTTCAGTAAAACAAGAGGAGACTAATAATGTTTTTGTCATATTATGTTAATAGCCTGTGAAACTACTCTTGCCATTATATATTAATTGCATCTAAAAGACATCTAAATGCCATCACGATACTTCTTCACTCTTTAGAGTCATCAGTTTGTTTGTTTATTCCTTGTTTACTTGTACTCCAGTAACTCTCAAAATCCCTGGCTCCCCGTCTCCCAGTCGTAGGCATCATCCCGCCTGGCTTTGTGGAAGTCGAGGTGCTTTGCCATTTGATTGATCTGTTGCTCAGGTGGTTGTTTCTGTTCATTTATTGGTTTTCTGAAAAAGTGGGCAGAATATGAACATTATGATGCTTTGCCATGCATGCAAAAGCATAATAGTGTGTATTTATATTGCATCTTTTTAAAAGAGAAAATTTAATGCCACTCTTTTTCTTTCTTTTTTTTTCCCTAACCCACCAGACATCACTCAGCTTGTTCAGGACTTTGTCTTTAAATAAATAAATAAGCCTCTTCAGTGTTGTACTGGGTGTTATTCAGTGTTATTCTGGATAAATAAAAGGTCCCTCATGCTCCAGAGTATGAACATTGCTATTTCCCAAATCAACCTAGTGTGGGGAGTAATTACTTTCTATGAAGGTGCAAATATTACTGGTAAGAGGGAAATCCAGGTGGACAGTTCTTATTAAGAAATAGATAACCTTGTATAGAACCCGTGCTTTCAGGGTATTTTCCACTGCAAAAGTCAAAGTCAGGGAGGTCCGGCCTCATTTCTTAGTCATTAATACGACTTTCAGATTTTCTCTAGTCTATTAATATTCAGAACAGACAGAAAACTTTGTTGCTGAAATCTTCCCAGTTCTTGTGCCTCTCAATGTATTTCAAAGGAGCAGACCAATTTAGGTGTTTGGTCAAGATTCAGACATCTTAATTTTATAATTGCTTGAAAAATCCTGATTTACGTAGGTCTTGAACATGTAGGCCTGTAATATCTATCCCTATTCTTATTTGTGTGTATGAATACTGAAACATGGTCTGTAACATCTCTCCCTTGTTCTCGTTTTATTTTTTATGTGTGTGTGAAAACTAAGGCAATGAATTCATTATATTTTTATATCAATAATTTTGTCTTTGCAGCTAGAGGTCCTGCTGTCTCCTTTCTGACCTCTTGTTCTTTGCGTACCTGCAGAAAATCACATTAGCTATCTTATCCTCTACTGCAATCTTCTTTTCATTTTCCACCTTTTCACGTCTTTTTCTCCCTTGCACTTTTAACTTCATTTTGTAACCTTTTTACTCCCTCATCTTTCTTGATATTTTATGTCATTCACTTCCACTTTCCCTATGCTCCCTACTGCAATTCCTTAGGCAGGTTCACTGACCTGTTTTGTGTTTTTTATAAGTTGTATGGCTAGAGGGATGCATATCCTTCATCTAAACACAAATTTGTCTTCTTATTATGTATTATCTTTCCACTGTGTTCGCAAATGATGCTTTGCCCAATCTAATCTGTGTTGTTCCTCAGTAAATCCCTTTAGAAATCTGTTTTGGAAGCCCTAGATTTTGGATTACTTAGTGCATTAGCCTGCTTTTATTTCAATTTCAGTGAAACAGTCTGGTAGTTACTAATATGTGATGGTAAGAGTTCATGGTGGAAAAGTGTGTTTTGTTTATACTTTACTGCTTTTTAGGTTATATCAGTCAAATTCAGCATAGTAATTTAAGAAGTTATATGGTTGCCTGGAAATTCCTGTATTTAATTTATTAAAATTAATTCTAATACTTAATTCTGTTTGGAATTGTAGTTATCTCAAAAGTGGCCAACCTCAGAAAAGGGAGCTGTATAACAGATATAATAATTAGTTTTGTGACTTCTCAGAACTATAGTTTTAATACTTGCTCTATATAAAATTATTATAGGATAATGGCCATCAGCTTAAAGCTGTATATGTGTATGTGTGGCAAAAATGTTGAAGAGATTTGTAATTTTTATGCAAGGGGTTAGTTTTAATTAACATGGAGTGACATGTTTTTGAAAAATATGCAAAAAGAATTCACATAAAATTTATAAATAAGCATGTTGAATAATTCAGTTTGTAGATTTTTCTGATCCATTCTAGCATGGCAGTTCATGCATGTTTCTCTAACGTGATCACAGAGAATAAAGCTACAAAGAAATCTCATCATTCAAATACCATGCTCCAGATCTCCAAAGATATTAAAGTCACAGATTTGTACCTCAACATTATGTGTAGATAAATTATCTTCAAAAGTCAGTCTTACTGTATTCGCTCCTTCTTGGACAGAGTTATTCAGATTCCCAATATTAAGTGATTTTTTTCTCATAGGGGCCCTATTTTTGACATGCTGCATGTCTGTGTGAAACCTTATGGGGAAAAGAGCAGGCCAGGCCATGAAGAAAATAACAACCAAAAGAGTGGGCTGTAAAAGAAAAAAATATGTTCTGAATCCAGAAGTCACCCCTGTCGTCTTCAAAGCTTCCTGTTGCTTTTCTCAGGCTCACAGAGAAGGCAGGTGACCAGTGGCGTGTGGGTGACAGGAAGATTTTAGGGTTTGATCTGTAGATCTTTCTGAGCATCTCAGCTGTCTCTGCTGAGATACTGAAGGCAACTGATGGCTGTGGGTACTGGCATTTCAGTTGCACTCAACCTCGGGCAGCCTCCTCTCACCATCTGAAGTATGACCTGTCCCAAGTATTTAAAACATGTGAGTCCAATCCCCTGGCTTTCACAAGCTTCTTAGGATGATACAGTCAGAATTCCCTTTATCCAGCTTCTGAAGACTTTTTGGCTTCTTTACTTCTGTTTGTTTGTTTGTTTGTTTGTTTGTAATTCTTTGATACACATCATCTGAATATTCAAGTTCTTTTTGGCTGTTATATATTTATCCTTTAAAATGAGGACTCAATAGGTGAAGCTTTATACACACACACACACACACACATATATATACATACACACACATATAGTAACTATAATGAAACTCATCAAAATATAAGAGTTGCCAATACTACATATTGCTAGTGGAGGTGTGAGAAGACCTATAGAGTTTTTACTCTATATGTCTTCTGTGGAGAAAACATTAAAGGAAACAGGCCATTTTTCTGAGTTCATATCTTTATTTCTTTAGATGATTTTTCAATGTATAATTGCAGTAAATGAGTAAGAGAGGTGAAGGAAAGCACAGCTATAAATATTTAGAGCACTATGTGAAAAGAGACTTCTAATATTAGAGAAACTTCAGTTGACATCATTTTGCTACCATGTAAATGACACAAATCTTGTTGTATTTTTCTGGTTTGCTCAGGTCATTAGTAATTATTTCTTAATTAGACATACTCCATGAAACCAAGCTATATTTAGGTGGATGTCTTATTTGTATTTTATTTTCTAGCAGCTCATTAACAAGGGAGATGACTCTAGCTTAAGCTTTTTCAACAGATAATTTAAGATGTTTATATTGGTGCACGTAAAACACCATATGTTTAGACTCACATGAGGGATCTTTTTGTTTTGACGAGCTGTGGTTTTAATTTTCCTTTAGAGGGTGAAACAGGTCCCTGTAGCTTCCGGCAAAACTCGTTGCGCAGGTATGCGACAAAATTAAAGCTTGCAGGAGAGGAAGACTGTAATTCCGATCCTTTTGAAGTTATTCCGTAAGGAAAGTATTATTCTCTTTCTACTCTTCTATATAAATATACCTAAGAGTAGATGGTTATTGACAGATTGACTTCTGCAGTTTGAGATCTTAACGATGCTGGGTTATTTCCATGCTGTCCCCAGGACTTTACTGGCTGCTTTCTTTGGGCATCCCAAAGGTCAATGCTTGTCGAGAGATGCATTCAAAACACTCACTCTGAGACATGCTCCACTGCAGGCTCTGCGAAGGCCCATTGTTAGGATGGAGATGGTCGTTAAAAATAATCCAGGTGGAACTGAAGGCTTCCAAGCAGGAAAGTAGGTGGTAAAATATTGAGGAAGGTTGTGAGGAGATGGAAAATCTCCTTTTTGAGGTTCTTATATCATCATAGGCTTGCAATATTATTAATATTTCCTTTTAGTTTGTGTAACAGGGTGTGTGTATATTATAGTGTAGGAGCCCTGCTATGCAGATGCATTTGTAGGTTTTATTTGCAAAATGCAGATTGTTCATCTTTGCTGAATTCTTCTCCCTTTCTGCTCTATCATCACTTTGATTTTACATGACTGCAATTCAGTTATCTTTGTGGTGCAGTACATCGGAAATACCTATTATCTATTTGAGTCTCTGTGATTATATACTTATTTCTATAATGTATTATATATACAAGGTTGATATGAATACAGGTTACAGACTTTATTTGTGGATGCTAGCAATGTACCGCTCTTATATTTCTATTAGTTTTATGTATTTAAATAACATCATAATGGTTCAGTGCTTAGAAATTGTAAAGAGGGAGGAAAATTATGATAGTTTTAAAATACATTTTTTTTCTTGTTTTTCTTTCCTTTTTTATTTTTTTCGTCTTTTCACCTTGCTGCTAGGGAACTAAAAATAATAAATAGTAAAATAAAATAAATTCCTGCATAAATCCTGCAGCTTTACTGTATTTTACATTTCCCATTCTAAACTGGAAGTAAAACATTTGAAATGGAAGAATACCCTTATGGCACATCCTTTTATATGAGCTTCCATATGATCAGAGGGATTATTCCCAGTGCATATAGAGAGACTTGGTTTTCATTCCACAGCCTCGGGATTCATAGACCCAGAGACCCTATTCACAGCAATGGGAGCTGCAATCTCCATGTCAGAAATCTGGAGCTTCCAGTGGAGACTTATAGAAAAAGCAGCAGTTCCAGGGCTGATCAGGCCTAAAGTATTTGTAAGTTCAGGTTTGGGGATGTCACAATTTGCACTGTGTATTTGCTATGCTCCACAGGATGTATGTAGTAACACTGACCTTATTAAATCACAACTCCACCATCCATGAAACCAGTAAATTAAAGCACGGTCTGCCATGTTTATGGGCTTTAATAGCTGATTCTCCAAACGTGATTTGCCCATCATTCAACTTTACAGAACACAGATGTGACAGTACAAAAGCAGTAGAGAAGTGGTACCTCATCTGTAACCATTACTGTATTAACAATGCATTGACATGAAAAATCTGCCATATTTCTCTAGGTTCTAAATTTCAAAATTAACATTCAATATCCAGCCACTTAATGAAACTGAAATTTAATTCCTGCCAAACCTAGTCAATATAGTGATTAAAGGAAATGCTCTAAAGGAATTGAGGTGTTTGAGGATATGCATTTAATTTTATTCTCTTTCTTTACTGGTAGCTTTGATCAACACTGTGCTTACTACCTCTATAATGCACTTTGAACTTTAGATGTAAGCATATAAATCATTTCCCTGGTCAATTCTTGGCTGATCTACCCAAGCTGAAGTCTAAAAAGCAACTTGTCTCCCAAATTCTAGTGATTGGAAATAGTGAATTAATTAGTTGAATTCTGAATTTAAATTAGAATCACAAGCATAACTGTATTCCTTAGAAAGACCTGAAACCATTTCCCCAAAGTATGCCAGTCAGATGACGGACTTTTGACCAAGTTTGTTATTGTGAGTAAAAGCTGTTTTCAATGACTTTTTCCCCCCTTTTTGCAAATCAGATAGTAGTAGCAATTGATAAGGAAGAAAGATGTGATGTATACATTTTTGTCATTTTTCAGGTTACTAAGAAAATTCCATTCACTTTTGAAAATTCTGAAGATGTAATTCAGTGAAAAAAGTTAAAGCAGATACCCATTAGTAGCATATAATGTTTTTTTTTCCAATAAATTCTGCTCAAAGTATTGAAAATGACGGTGTGAGCACTGTGTATTCAATTGCAATTGCAATTACTTTACTGATGTCTTGAGACATATTTCTGGTATGCACATTTGCATTTGCAACTTAACCTGCACTTTTACAGCGATAAAATGGTGAGGATTTTATAAACATGTTTATTCCCAATACGGTCAGTATTTTAGTACACTAGTGTGAGAGGCTTCCATTTTTTCTTTTTTTTCCTTAGGAAATTCATGCTTATATCTTGCTAAACACATGCTGTTCATCTCTTGTTCCATCTGCATTTTCAGTGTTTAGTCCTTTCCATGCACGTGCTTGTAGCTGTTACTGGAAGGGGCCACAGAAGCTGGCTTCTTGGTGCGCATTTTAACCACTGTGTTCTGCAGATATCCAAAATATGTTCTAATCCCTGGCGGTTGCAGTTTTAGTGATTTGGTAGTGATTTTTCACATAGCATCAGCAATGAATCAAAGCTGTGCCTATGTTGAAGGGTCCTTTGCTGCTGCTGCTGTTACCGTCATTTGGACAGTGTGAAAAGCTAATGTACAGATATTAGCTACTCAGTTTTAATTATGCTCTTCAGCAGCATAAATTATAGTGTTTTATGACAAATATAAAAGGTATGATTTGAACAAATTACATATTCTGCTAATCCCCCAACTTTTGAGAGCCATATAATTATGGCAAGTCATATCCACCAGGTCAATTTTCCTTTATCTTTTCAGAGAGAATGCTAAATTATATATGTGAAAGTTAGAAGCATCACTTTAAGATTATTCAAGCTCCTGTTTAATGAGAATGTTTTCCATTTCATAACACAAAGCTTGTGTGGTGCAAATAGTATGCAGAAGTTACCAGCTTCTTCGCAGTTGTTTGCTTTATCCAAGGGAGGAAAGAAACGGAGGAATGAGTTGCACAAGAAGACAGATTCTTCACAAATATAAGCTAAAATTTATAATTTTCAAAACGGGAAAAACTCTCCTTTAAGGTTTAAGTAATTCTGCTGTTCCCATTGAAATGACTTGGGTTATATTGTAGATGCTTATAAATTCTCACACCATGGCTTTATAAGATGCAGTAGATTATATTCCCATTTCCCACCATTCTCCATCTTTCCAGTTTGTTAAAAGCCTTTTACTTAGTTGTTGGGATGACTGCACAGTGTGCACTGCAGTGAAGAATTTGGCTGGTTGCATTTGAAATGTGTGTAGCTTCGACAAGCACAGTTGTGCAGGAAAGTAAGTTCTGGTGTTATGTCTCAGATACACAGAGCACATGAGGTGCCAGGTCCAATTAGCAGCCTGATGGTGGTAAATCCATTATCCTTGGAAAGAGAACCCACCATCAGGAGACATTAATTCAATGTGACACCAACTGGGGTGTTTATATACAGCTAATTGCAATGTCAGACATTCTGATCTAATTGAGTTTAATTGTGGCAAAATTGGAGTTAATTAAAAGTTAATGGTATAGAGCACATCATGTTGCTATAAACTATGGATGCATGTTTCATATCCATATTATTGTTATTTAAATGGTCCTTTCAATTACTGTTCTTTGGCCCTTTGGAAAGGCACTGTAATAGTCTTCACATAACTGAAACTTTCTGTTTTGACTGGGCAAGTAGGAATATTTTTATTTTTAAAAAGCCTGAGAAAACTTAGATTTGTGCATTATATCATATGAGGTGTCACTTGTAGACGTGATGTTTCTAACCACTTTTATAAAAAAATGCTAACTTTACTAGACTGCTGGTGAAATAGGAGATTCTCCTTAACCTTATGAGAGGGATAACAGTTTTCACATCATCTATCATACTTGGATCTAAAACTCCTGATCTTTTCATCTTTTCATGATTTTTTTTGTCCCATTTTTGACTGCTTTTTTGGCTTCCAGATGTAAACATTTATATTTATATATATATATATATTTTTATACTGACCTCTCTTTTGATGAAGTCTTATAGAAAACCTTTGTTTGACGTGTCCTCCTAGATGTTCCACTTCCAATTCAGAAACGTTCATTGCATATTTCCTTCACTGCTCTATAAATTTCTCCCTTCTTGTCAATACAGACACCACCATTATCCTTGTGCCAATCACCCCGTCAGACTGTCTTCTGCTGGTTCTGTATACCCTTGCAGGGTTCAGGGCTTTCAGGTTTTCCTTCATTACAACTACAAACTGATGTGCTGCTTGCACACTATATCATTTATCCAGGTCCTATACTTCTTGTGTTTGAAATCTCTTCCAGCTTTTCTGTGGCACAAATGCCCTCAACCTCGTATTCATCCCAAATGAAATTGCCCTTATCTCTACACCAGTTACCCACTATCATATTGTTCGACTACCTGCTTGCTGTATTTTCTTCCATTGAATTAAATTGAGGCTGAAACTTTTGAAAATTTGGCCTTTCCCATCTATCTTTCACCCCTCATTCAGCATTATTTTTTCTTTAGAGCTTATTATTATTATTAGCTATTGCTCACGGCTGCTCTCATGTGCACACTTCTTTTGGACATCCTTCCAGACCTGCCCTGTATGTCATGGGTCATCCTGTCATTGCAGGTCAGTGTATGAGTGGAACCAGACCTAAAACACTATCACTGCTTCTTTAATACATGCAGAAGATAATTTTAGATATTGGTGTAGGTTGCTTGGTCTTGGTCCTGGTTGCTGATCTTCTATTTTCAAAATATATTTTCCTTCTTTATTGCCTAGTGCATTGCTTTGAATAATGAAACACAGAAAAAAACTAATGCCATGAACCCTCCTTTATTTTTCTATCTGTTGCATTCCTTTGTTTTTCATAGATATTATATTGTAACATGAGACCTAAACCTAATTAACCGCAGGAGATACCATGTCAGAGTACCTGAACCTGGATCGCTCTTAGATCTAGTTTTGTGGTTACTTACTGGCAGCTATCAGACTGTTTTCTTCTTCCTAATTGTGCCCCAAATCTCTCTGACATTAGCAAGAATGATGTGCAGTTTGGAAAAATGAGCTGTGTTAACCTCAGGCTGAACAGTAATGTTAGTTATCACATCAGTAGGTAAATCTAGTACCTTTTAAAAATGAAACATTTCTCTCTATTTGGAAATTGGTCTAAACTTCCACTAGGCATAGAAAGATTTGACTTATGTTACTGAAGTGCTAAAACTATACTCTTTCACCTCAGAATTCCCAGGCATTATGGTTGTGCATGCAAATCAGAGGGTATTGTAAGGCTAATGTAAGACAGATACAGCATTATTTGTGCATCCATATAATTAGAATATTGTTTATCTGAAAAGACTCAGTATGCTGAGAAAGTGGTGCAGCAGAATTACTGGGTTTGATCAGTTTTTAATAGGTTAATACTTTCTTCTCTGGCCCATAATTTTGATACAAAGTGGTAAGCATTATCTTTATTACAGACTAGCAGTTTCCTGAATCCTGTGTTTAGAAAGCTGAAAATAGCTGAAAACTTCAGCTAATAATCTGAAAAAGGCAAGACGTGTCACTAAGAGACAGTATAGTCACTTCAAAACATTGGCAATGCAAGGAAACTTAGCATCACACCTACTGAACAGATATTCCATTTCTGCAATATTTTTCATTAATATTTTTGCTAAAGTAAACTTCTCCCCATGGAAATTAATTACTGTGGTATCTGGACTTTTAATTTCTAAAGTACACCAGTGAGATACACTACTGTTTAGTTAGATGCTATCACACAGCAGGGCAATAATCATGTTTCTTTCCTGTTGCATTAGGTAACAAATGTACTTGCAGATTTTCCTAAAACCGAGAAGGCCAATCATGCCATGATTTTGTTTAAATATAAATGCTGACCACAAGAAATTATATAAATACCATGGTGAAAAAGCCAATAAAAACTACAGCAAGTTTCTCAGAGTTTTGGAACAGGGGAGTTCCAAAACATTTTGAGGGGGTAGGTTTGTAATGAAATATTTTTATTTAATTTATCTCAACCAGCAAGTCTGATTTTCTTTTTTATTTAAAGAGATATAAAGAGATCATCACTCCCAACCCATCTGCATTAACTTTTGATTAATGCCCATTCTAACTGTACTTGGTGGCTCTCTGTGTGTTTAAAATCTTGCTGTGTGTGCGTGCGCTCACACTTTCACCTTGTGAGCTACCTCCTGGGTTGCAATCTTATCAGCTTGGGAAAAAACAGTGGTTTTCTACAGGCCTCTTGTATGCATGTAAATCATACGCAGGTTGAATACTAGTCAAGCAACCATGCTGCAGAAGAAATAAATCAGTGCAAGGGGAGGATAAAACTGAGAAATATCTGGCAATGGCAGAAAATTTATTTCTGGAAATACCTTTAAGTTGGGATCAGTGGTGATGGCAGCCAGTAGAGACCACTGGGAGGGAAATATGGGGATCATATTGTGAAGTTTGTGGGAGGGAAGTGATAGTGATAGTAGAAGAACTCTTTAAATGCATTAAAATGTGCAGGTTTGAATGCTCCTGAGATTGATTATTCCTTGCAAAGTAATAGTCTTGTGGGGAGGAATTAATTTTTAATTTTCCCGCTTATATATCTATGAGGCACAAAAGGCTGATCTAATTTCATGCCAAAGCAGTACTGTTGGAATATAGAGTATGTTGTAGAATTTCATTCTCTCTACTCTTAAATTTAGCTTAGCTTTGGCTTAAAAATGTAATGAGTTATAGAAAAGGTGTGGTTTTAAGTCAAGTCATTTTCAGAAAAAGATTTCATGGAAGCTGGCTATGAAGAAAGGCACCTCTGGAAGTTCTGAGTGCAGTATAAAAATATAAATGTCTCTTTTTAGATGAAGGAAGTCTGTTTGCTACTCTATCATTCATTACAACATAGTAGAATATTAATGTTGCTTTGTGGATCACTGGAAATAGATGCCAGAAACATGACATAATATGCCACATAAAAAGAAAAAAAATCCCATGAAGCCATTCTGCTTTGTCAGTGGAAAAGTAGAAATAATTGATAATTCTTGAAGTGAAATTCTGCTTTACAAACTTGGAGAATTCGAAGCAACTGCTTGGTTTCTCTTCTTTCTTTGCTTGGCTTTGCAACCACTCCACCAAGTATTCCTCAGTTTTGTTGATTATAAAACAACTGTGTTTTTAAAAGTGTTTTTAAATCACTTTCTATCTTTATACGTGTGATTGTGAGATACTGAGTTGTTGTTCACAATACCTTGTTCTATCTGGCCTTGCAAGCACATGGTCACTGTGTTTATCTAAAATATTTCTGAGGATATCTTTGGTGCTAAACCACAATGTTTATTGTCTAAATAAGAAGAATGAAAGGAGATGGAAAGTTTGTTGAGTGTTGAGTTTGGGCTTTGGTTTGCTTTGCTTCCTTTGTTTGGAGCATCTTTTAATTGGGTAGAAATGCAATGGCGTCTCTTATGGATCATTTCTGCTACGAATTGTGAAACTAATCGTCTGTCTCAATAAGCAGAGAGGCTCCTGCTGTGACAGCAACCACGGGTATCCTGGGGCTTGGGAAATAGTCTTTTTACTCTTATTTGTCTGCTCTTGCATTCTCATTTAGCTGTAGCCTCAGCCACAGAAAAACCCTTCTTTCAATCTTGTATATTATTATTCACTCAGATGAAATATTACAGCAGCATGAAAATAAAATTGCCTCAGAGAAATTATTATCTGGTTGTTGTTTTTTGTTTATTATTTTTATTTTGTTCCACCCCTTCCATGTCCCTTATAAGCCACTTGATTATTAAACCGCTAGCAGTTTTTAGTGTTGAGCTGAACTTTGATACTTTTTTTGTCCATGGTCTCTCTCATCCAGTCCCAAATGAGAAGCAGTAAAGGAGAGGTGAAAAGATTTCATAGAGTATTCGTTATTGGTTTTATGTAGTCATAGTTAGGTCAAAGTTAGGTATTATTGCCAGAGGTTTATTTCAGATTTGAACCAGAGTGGTGTAATATATGGATTTGGCAAGTTGTACTTTAAAATAATCCTTCCACTTAAAAATCTTGTTTGGTTTAAAGACATGGAATATGAGAGTGTGTTTGCATAATTTTGCATTTCACTGGGAAACATTCTTTCTCCTTTTCTCTGTAATTACCCGAAACACAATAATCCTTGATTCTCAGACATTTGTGCCGCTAGCAAGAAACTTTTCCTGCAGCTTCTCAGCATGCAAATCTACTGAGCAAGCCCAGGTGATAGCCCTATTACTTCTGCATGTTGGCAGGCCCAAAGAATGAAATACTTTCTTGGACTTCTTAGTTTAAACCAAACAGGCTAAGGAAAAAACCTTTGGGAGTCTTGATGTGGGAATAGGCAGTAACTTACCAGGATGGTCTCTTCTCTCTTTGTTGAAGAGAACAAAAAGTTATGGCTTTTGTGAGGGTCCAGGGTTTCCTGCTTGGGGAATTACATTTAAATGGCATTGATAGATTGGAAGGCATTTACGTCTTGAAGGGCATGGTTCCTTGGGTTGTTTGGAGAAAATTCAAACCTGTAACATTAGCAGAAGGAGTCCCTGGACGCCCCTGGGACACTGACTGTGCAGCGCCCAGCAGTGCTGCCCATCCTGCCACCACAAATTTTGCGAATCTCCAAATTTAGAAATTCCCAAATCTGCTGCAGAAAAGAGCTTCCAACCTCTGCATTGGTCTCTTTTCTCCCCTGGAGCAATTGCAGCTGCGTATTTTCATTTTATTCTTGGAGTAGTATTTTATGACGGCACCTCTCCTAGCAAGGCAGTGCGCATTTCTTCTGCCTCCAGCCTATAGGGCAGCTGGGGACTGAGGTCCCTATGTTGCATCTGCTGCTTAAAACCCAAGGTATAACTCTGTACCTCAGAAGAACACAGGCTTTGACAGTAAGCTGCTTATTCTTTCAATTTGGGGATGTTTTTATTTGTTTGTTTCTTCTGGAAGTCCTGGTGAGCTTTGTATTTTTAGTCTAAAGGTGTGATTTGCCTTTTCATCATCAAACATCTCAGCTACTCTTATCCTTTGTACCAAAGCTAGCAATTGAAGCTCAATAAATAACCTCATTAACATGCTGAGCTTTTGCCCAAACTGTGCACTGGGTATATGTTATTAAAAGGAAATTTGGTTCAGACATAAATAAAGAGTGATTAAAGAAACTCTAATCTGCAGATTTTAGGAAGGATAGTTGTACTTCTGGAAGAGAAAGGAGGAAGGGGAATCAGCACTTTCTTGATCAGTGGATTAAGTGGTTGGCACAATAAAACTGTATGTCTCCATAAAATGGATAGAGATAACAAATTGGCACAAGTAATTTATAACGTTCCTCTGAGATTACAGGGTTCTTAATGATCATAGTTTAAAATATGTGTTTCAAAAGTCATATATTTTCATGTAGGGTGGGTTGTAGTGGGATGAAATTTAATTTTGTGGTCCTGGTAGGTGAAAGCTGAGACTATGCTGCATGCTCCAAGTTCTGATCTAATTTCTTACCAGATTTGGGGCAATTTGTAAACATCTGAATCCTTGCCTTTGTGTTAGAGATTTTTAATTCTGTCTTTTGAACTGTCTTGTTGATGAACACTTTTTCCCTTTCATTAAAAGAAAAAAAAAAAACTGATTGACTTCTATAGAAAAAAGATTGCACCGTCAGTGACACTGAGATAAAATTTACGTTATTGTAATCATTTCTGCCTTTCCCATGTTGTTTACCACATTCTGAAGTGCTGAATTATTTGATAACAATTTTATTTAGGTAGCAAGGAAGGAGAAAATAGAGTGTTGTGGAGTATATTATAGAAAAAGTAAAATGGTTGGGGTTTTTTTGCATATACGTTAAGCTATGTGTGGCAGCATGCAGCAGAAGTGGTGCCTTCATTGTCATTTTCTTCCAAATACCAGTATCCCTCGAACACAAGCTGAACTAAATAGGGATCTGATTTCAACTAAGCTGTAATTTTGTAGCATTGCTTTTCTTTCCTTTTTCTACTAAGAATAGCTGAAGTGATTTCTTAATAGTTTGTGTGTTTTGATGGAAAGTATTTACTTTTTTTCCCCAGTTATTTTTGTGTATGTGTGTATGCATATATATAGTTGTGTGAATGCATACTTATTTTTTAGAAGTATGCATGTTTCTTGGTTGAATAATGCTTCACGAGAATTTTTGTTTAGTAGTATTGTATTGTACCAACAGGGAATTATAGATGTTATAATTTCAGAGGAAAACACTTTACATGACACAGTGATGTGAAGTATCTATGAACTAAGTGTAAATTATTTACATGAGCACTTCTACCTTCTTTCACATTGTAAAATTTCTGTAAAGGACCATCAACACAAGATAGAATTGGAGGAATAATGAGGAAAAAAAAGGGCATCAGGTTAAAATAACTCTTTGCATTGACTGCAAAGCATTTTTATTTTTATTTCTGTTATGTTAGAACATGCTTGTGATAGCAAATCCTAACTCCATTTTCTACTGCCTTTACTTTTCATCAGAACATTTATTTTTTCAAACCCCTATTGTTCAAAGTAAGAGTATCATAGGAGTTATTATATGTATCATACAGTGCTAATGAATGTTCCTGATTTAAATACTAAACTATATGGAACTCTTTGACAGTCCCTACTTCTCTGTCACTATACAATATGAAGCACCCCTCCTGTGAACTGAAAACGGAATCCAACCTACTTTGAGTGTACGAGTGCTGTAGTAACACTCAGCATAACAGGATCTTGTGGTTACCCTATCTTTCAAATTACCAAAAACATCACTAGCTCGTGAGAGTGGCAATTCAAACCTAATTATTATTCAAAGAGGTAATATGCTGAATAACGTTCCTTTGGAGAAAGATTTCTTGTAAATGGTAATACTTTAGGAACTATCACAATATGATAAATTATGATTGTTGACCTGCCAACTTTCATTACAACTAAGGGACAAGAGAACAGATAATCCGCAGGAAGATGAATGTTCTTGCAAAAATAATTTTAGATGGATTCAATGTGGCTGGAAAGGTAGTAGTCTTATTTTTCACTTGTCCTCAATAAGTAGTGTTTTAATGCACAGTTAAAAGGTGATCCATCCTATCCATACTTTTAAGTGAGATTAATCCTTCCTAATGTGTGTTTTTGACTACTGGTAAAAAAAGTAATCTCATTATAGCAGGAAATACAAAATCAGTCTTAAAATCTAAGGTCAAGAGAAACACTTTAACATATTCTGAATTTATCTAGTGAGGCATAAATAAATACATACCTAGGAAATAAGAATGTCATTCAACACAGAAGACTTTTTCCATAATATTTCTCTGGAGTGGCATGCACTTTATTTGCTGGTAAAGGTTAAAGGGCCGTTCTGTGTTGCTCGAGGGGAGAGGAAGAGAGTGAATATTACATTTAAATTCTCTGTCTGGAGGAGCAACAGGCAGCACTGGGACTGTAAGTCTGCTCTTAAACAGCAGCATACACATCCCATATACAGGCATACAAGATGTGTGTGTGTGTGTGTGTGTATGCATACGCACCGAGACGTGGTACGTGCACATACATATATGCGTGCATCAACTCTGAATTTTCTCAGAGAGTTTCTGATTTCTAGCTAGTAAATATCTATAATCTAATTGACCCAGCGCGCTCTCCGGCAATCCCAGCGTATTGCCAGTTGTGGGCAGACACCACACATCTTTAAATGCATTAAATGCCTTAATCGGGTAGTGCGATGCTGTGAATTACCAGAGAGACGATACCGTCTGCCCGACCTGTTTCCCTGGCTGTCATTCTGGCAACATTTTCATTTCACAAAGAAAGCAGCACCTTTTCATAGTATATATTTCAACTATAATGAAGTACTTGTTTCTTAGCAACAAGCGCAGAGTAGTCGGTGATCCTGAGAGGAGCCACTGAACAGGGGTGAGATGTACTCGGGGGTTCCTGAACTGCAGTGCTTCAATTAGCAGGTAGTGCACGGGAAACAAAGGCATTCGAATATCAAAAGTCTCCTGGCAATTTTTGTTTCTTCTGCTGGAGAGCAGCAGAGCATTCATTTGACCCACAACCACGTGCTGGCCTGCACGAGTAAAAGAAAATTCTTTCCCCGCTTTGTGAATAGAATGAATCAACTTGAAGTGCACGCACAAAAATATGTGGGATAAATGTGACCTGACTATAAAACAGCTTCTTTTTTTTTTTTTTCTCCCTGAAAAGGACCTCGATAAGTAATTACTCACAGCTTGTTTTAGAAAGATGTACTTCCTTTCGCTCTGAAAAGGAAATATGTGCATTTGTCGTGCTGCAACACCAGCATTGAATGCTGCGGATATTGAAGAACTCCAAAGATAGTCGAGCATTTTCTGGCAAGTGGCATTTTTGATGGATTCTGTAGCTACAGAAATCCAGCTACAGTAAAGGAGAGACCATGTGGGAAAAGAACACTGGGAATGGTAGGCCCAGTCTTGCAGCTCTCTCCATAGGGAAACTTTCATCCTGGATCCAGCTTTGATCTCTCTTGCTTTCTCCAAGATGCTCCTTGCTGTTGGAGCAGTCAGAATGTGCCAGGACCACGTAGACACCACAAGGAAGCACAAGTCATGTAAAGGATCTGCCTATATGGAATCTGCGTAGGGCAGAAGATATATGATCCACCATGAAAGGCTATTTAGGCTAATTGACTTCTGCAGGATCAAATAGCAGTGGAAGAGGTAGCCCAAACTTCCCATTCCACCCCCAGAACCTTGTCTAATTCCTGTTGTTTTGATCCATCAAGAATCTAAAAGCAAAGTCAACATTAGCACCAGGGCTGATTCTGGTGTCTTCAGTGGGTTTTGGATTAGCAAATAGTATAGCCAAATACTCCAAAGGGAATACTTGGCTTTTTGTAGGTTTTAGATTACATTCTAAACAGGCAATTCATAGCTGAGAGAGGTGAATATTAATGTTAAGAGCTATAAATGTGGTTCTGTTTCTTGAGTCTTATTTCTTCAATTTATGTCATAATCTAAAATATATAGAAAAATAGCCTTTGACTGGAAAACTGTAATTTCTTTCAAGTCAGCTAAAAAGGAGAAGTTATCAGAATTAATAAGTAATCTATTTTACTGTCCAAATATATTATGACTGGATAGACTTTAGCTTTGCTTAAGCTTAGTTTGCAGAACATACATCTGTCTTAAATATTTATCCTGTTCATTGTAAATACTATCTAATCTATCTTTTTTTAAATAATTACTCCTCATTAATTGGATAATAATACTTGATATGGTGGTTATTACTAGATAATAGATTCCATCTGTAATTATTTAACCCTGGCAGAGTGAGAGCACTGAACAATCAAAGGGGTCAATTACTAAGAGTTTACAAATAATACATTAGACATTATAGTTATTACAGTAATAACTATCATTCAATAACACATTTATAATGTGCAGAGCATATTCAACAAGGACTTTATTGAAAAGTCACTGAATTTATGCAGGCAGTAAATGGCTGCTGTATATATTTAAAAAAATCTATATTTTCTGCTCCTCTGTTCTAGCTACTGAAATTGTGTAAGTGTGACCATTTATTGTACTGCAAGATGCCGAGTGCTGTGTAATGTGTGATTTGTTTATTTGGGCAAACTTGTAATTATGAGGGGGCAGTGCCATGAAATATTAAGAGACTTGCCATCTGTTTGTGCGAAGATGTTAGGTGTGCTTGTAGTTGAGGCTGATTGCTCTGGAGTGGGAGTGAAGACTTTATTTCTACATTCCATATGGTACAAGCCAAATAGGGTAAATGGAGTGTTTTCAGGTTAGATACACAAGATGAAATCCTGGCTTTATTGCAAACCAGGCCAGCTTTGTTGCTGGCTTCAGTGAGTACAATTTTTACAGGTGGTTTTAGTTTTCCTTGATTTGAAAGGTACTGTTATGATGTCTGCATTTTCAACTACTGTTATCACTTTTAGCAAGTTCTCAAGTTCTCTGTATGTTCGTAGAAATCCAGAAGTTCATAGCCAGAGAGTTAAAATTTGGAAAGACAGATCACTTTTGGCTAACTTGCATTTTGGTTTTCCCATATTGATGATGAAATATGTAAGTAAAGGTCTATCAGGATATAGAATAACCTAAGTGTGATTATTTAGAAATGAGTTTGGCTGATAGCATCAACAT
>JAWLRI010000906.1:912685-1018343 GCA_034781795.1 Crypturellus tataupa | reverse complement strand
TAAGTAAAGGTCTATCAGGATATAGAATAACCTAAGTGTGATTATTTAGAAATGAGTTTGGCTGATAGCATCAACATTTTTATTATTAATTCTTAGCAGGTTAAGTCATGACACAGAGGCAATGCAGGCATATGCAGAGGCAAGTTCAGGCAATGCAGCATAAATTGTTTCTGAGAATACTACAAAACTTTGCACGCAGGTTTTATTTTTAATTTGAAATAATAACACTGTGATGTCTTCCGCACAGTCACAAGGGTGTCTCCAATCTAGATGTTGAGCTTATTGGCATATGGCCTATCTTTTGTCGTGCAGTTCAGTATAGATGCTGCTCACCCCAGGAAGACTCCTGATTTATTCCAGCTATTACCATAATGGAAATAATAAGCAGCAATAAGGTGAAATAATGTGAAAATAGAGTGCATTGAATTTAGTCAGCAGTCTTTAGAAATGTTGTCTTTTACATTTTTAAGTTGTATGCTGACAGTTTGCTGAAGGAATGAGGGCAATTTACATTTTAAAGGTTAGTTCGCAAAATTGGCTTGGCTCATTAGAAAATGATGGCTGGATTTTTACAAATCTGTCCATTCTCCCTTCTTATCCCATCCTCTGCTGTATTCATTTTTAATCTCTGCATATATGCATAAGCTCACATCTTCCCTTAAAAGATAAAACTGCTATTAAACTCTTCATTACACAAGTATCTCCAAACAGCCTTCTCCTGCAACTTGCAGAAGAGATTTATCTGATTTTTAGACTTATTTGTCAATGTCTATTACCAAGCAGCGTACAGGATTGAAACTGCAGGCGGATCAGATTTATACCTACTTCATTTTCAAAAAGCGTAATTGAGAATTCCATTTAGTCTAGATATATTCCACGCTGATTTTTACAACTTCCTGAAGCTTCCATCCTCATCAAACATTTACATGGCTGTGTTACCTGCTTTTCTTTGCCCTTTTTTTTTCCCCTCCAAATAATGACTATTCAGAATGCACATTTTATATGAAAAAGTACTCTTTTTTTTTTTTTTCTCATGGACAATTTAAAACAGGAGAGCAAAATGAACATTAAAAGCTTGAGTCTTGCCTTGCTTACAGATAAAACTCAATATTCAGGTTCTTCTGTGGGTTGCTCTCATTCCGGCTGGTACAGGGATGCATAAATTAAGCCCTCTCTACATAACAGCTTATTTTCGATTGGAGTTTCTTCTCCAGAAAGGACAAAAATTTTTGTTATGTATGAGGTTTCCTGCATGCCTGTTGTTCAGCAAGGATATGAGAGTATCTTGTACTGCAGGTTTGTCTTTTAATACAAGTAAGCAAGGTCAGCAACAATCATTATCCAGAGCAAGAACCTGATTTTGAATTGTGCAGATGGTGACAAGTTGCGTGAGATTAGTCGGTCGGGTTGTGTGAAGACACATTATAGTGTGAAGACTTGGATTCCTTTCATATTATTCCATGAAGTGAAGCACTTAGGTCTGAAAAGATACCTGTAAAGTCTTTGCTGAGTCTCGGAAAGATCCTGTTTCATGAGACAGATTTTAGCCTGTGGTTACTTGATCAGGAAATTAAATACCTTAGCCTATAATTGAAGAAGGTTATCTAGGCACATGGGTTTTCTGTCAAAAATATAAAACAAACATCAGAAAATAGGCAAAAACTAGGTATAAAAACCGAATAAACTATAAAATATGTTTTTTACTATCCATAGAAACCTTGCAATGTATAGACGTAATTTCATTGAAAATTCAAGAGCCCTCCTTTCCTTCCCTTTGCACCCTGTTTCGTTCATGGACTACAGACATCCCTCTAGACCAGCTTGGTTGAAGATACTGGTCAAATATTAGGGACTTAGAAATTGTAAAGCATTTCCTGTTAATAACAGGATTCTGCAACTGTCAATAACTTTTTTTGGCTACAGGAGTGTTGCTGATGACAATGTAGTTTGCTCAGTTTGTGTAAACTGCGGCAGGGCACCACACATTGCTCTGGGTCATCTTATCCTTGCTGCTGTATCATGAGAGGCTAAGAATAGCATAGATTGCAAGAGAGGGGAAAGCTCTCTCCCTTGGTACTTAGTTCATTGACACTAACAACTCTTCAGTGTCATTTCTATGCTCAGATCCTCAAATCAGATGCAAATGTTGAGCTGGCAGAAATCAACACAGTTCAACTGATGTCACAGTGTTACAGGGGTCACAGGCGGTAAGATACTCCCATCTCCAGCTTTGTGCCACAGTGTGATCTCCCTGACTTGCCGCCGCTATTCACAGGGTACTGATCCGGTCTGCATTCTTCACATACACCAACATTGGTGGTCTTCATCAAAAAACATACCTTTCAATTAAAAAAAATCATTCATTAAAAAATCAAAAATTTAAGGAGAGTTGCGTATATGGTTGGACTCAATGATCTTGAAGGTGTTTTCCAACCATAATAACGATTCTGTAATTCTAAATGAATGAATACATAAGCACTAAGAAATGTGGGTCTTTTTTTAGAAAAAAAGTGATATTTTAGTAGGTGAGTTGCTGATACTGGATATGCTTGTGGCTGTGTTGAGCCTGAAGCAGTTCCAAATGATGATCAATTGTTTAAACAGTGTGTGTTTCGAACATCGCTTAAAACTTGTCCTCACATGATTGACACTAATGATTCTGAAGGAGACGCTGTAGTCTGTCGAGTATGTAATTTGTTTTTTTTAAAAATTGCTTGAATACCTGTTTATGCAGTAGACTATAACAGCTGGAGAGGCATTGTGATGATATAGCCAATAAATAAGATGGTTAGCATTTTTTAAGTGTCTAAAATACATGCCAACAAAATCCAGCGTGTTGACTGTGAGGAAATGGATATTCATGTGCAGATAGGAAATTCTGTAAAGGCAGAGCCATATTTTTGGTAAAACTGCCTCTAGATTTTAATTATTCAAAATTATCTATGGCTTGAATATCCCACTGGGACAGGCTTTAGTGAGCAGACCGTCATTATATCACCCTATGTATCTTCCGCAATACATCTGCATAAGGTATTTCTCCCTCAGGAAGTTCCCTCAACCTTTGAGCCCAAAGGTGAAGTAGGAGAATAGGGAGCAGAGCAGGAGCTCAGTTTCCCCCTTGGGTTTTCCTCACTTTAATGCTTTTAAATATAGACTATATGTGTCCTGTCCCGGTTCGAACATGCTCAGTCATGGGAGGAGCAGCATTTCATCAATGTGAAGGGAATGGCTGGACCTTTTGTCTCCTTCCCTTCCTGTTCAACTACTCCCCCTTTTTTAGTTAGTAAACTAAATAAAGGGGGAAAATTCACCCATGGACTAGGACTTTGGATTAAGAAGTTTATATAATCCTTTCTCTGAGCGGAACTGCTATGATGCATTAGGAGACCAGATTTAAACAGATTACAGTTTCAAGAGTCTGATTCTGGTTGAAGTTTTTCAATTTCGGAATAGTAATCTTTTATTTAATATTCTTAGTGGACTGAATCTCCTTAAGTGCAAGAAACCTTTAATCTGTACATGTAATAATAAACAACACTGCTGCTGAAGTGGTGACGCCTTTGCTCACGTTTTTTGCTGTGTTGAGACTACCAGAGGGTTCTTTGTAGGCGGTTTAGAGCATAGGCTTTAATGACTGCTGAAATAGTGTTTATCTTCATAATAAGAAAATGCAGGTGCTTTAAGGCAGAATAAAGAAAACTGCTGAAAAGGAGTCTCCTTCCACCCCAATCTCATTTGTTGGAAGAAAATGCATATTAATTAAAAATTTAGACACTTCATTTCTGTTGCAAGGCTCCTTGCAAAAAGACAAATTATTTTATACATCTAGTATGTGTTAGAACTGACAGATGAGATTAATATGCTTCTTAAATTACCATTATCAAGGGTCAATTAATAAGTGAACTAACCTTGTGAAAGTCATTCTGAAAGACTAGTTATGGGTCTATAATGGTCCCTGTCAAATTATGTAGAATTGAGAAAATGAGAAAGCTGTCAAATAAATACGATACCTACTAATTACGTTCTGCATAAGGTAAATGAGCTTTTGTGATTGTTGGTCGAAGGAGCAGAAAATAAGTCTAAGAAATATTACTGATAAATTTTATTCCAAATCTGTCTGTAATTCTATGAGGGAACAGGCATTTGCAGAAACTTGTGCTGGTAAAGGAAAGTGAAATTCCTTGCAACCTACAGATGAGGTGATATGAAGGTTGAATGAAAATTAGAGAAATATTTCTTAGGCATTTATATCTGTCATCACCTGGGAAAGTAGAGAATTCTCTCTCTCATGTGTGTGTGTGTGTGTCTCTGGTGGTGATTTTTTTAGGTGTCCTCTTGATCTTTAGATGTTAATTGAATTTATCCAAATGATGGTTTACTTATGACAAGAAAGAAATAGCCCTGCCCACTCTGTAACCCACCAAAAAAACCAAACCAAACCAAAGCAAAACCCCACTGATAGCAGGCTTCTCTCTGGGAGAAAGACTTAAAAATAGCATTCCTTAAAAATACCAATTCAGCTCCATGCCTGGAAGCTACTCACATGTTACAATATTCACTAATTTTGTTTCCAACAATATGTCTTCACAGCTAGAGCAGATAGAAAAGTGAGATCACATAAACACGGATAGTTTGCACTCTTCCGCAAAATACTGAGGTGTGACTAAGTTGTTCTAAGTTGCACCAGATTTGGTAATAAAAATAATAAAAATAAAAATTACTGAAAAAGAAAGGCTCACAAGGTTATAGGATGGTACAGCTGTGGATTTCAGCCCTTATTATTTTCACCTGTTTTAATTCCTTTCTTTTTCTTTGTTTCCTTTCTTTCCAGCAACAAAATGTCTATAAAACCATTTTCAGGTTTTTAGAAAAGGGCCTTTGCAGCTATTACCAGCTGCAAATAGGTTTCTGCACTACACCTTTCAAGCCCGTTCCTAGGCTACTTGGTGGTATCTGTTAAACTATCCAACTGCATCTATTAGATACTAAATGTTATTATACAAACACTAAATGCTTCAGAAAAGCCTCAAGTTACAGCGAGGTGTGAATCTCAAAAAATAGCAATGCCAATGTTTATCTCTGTAGTAAAGGGTATATAGGTTTACTATGGTGGCAGTAGCAATGCTAGTTAAAGCAGAATGTAATGTAAAGAAATAATGACAGTTTTCTTGTCTGCTATTTCATTAATAATAGAACATTTTTCTAACATTGAAAAGCCTATTTAGACCAAGATATTTTGGGTGAGCAGCTTCATTTTAGCTAAACTTTTACACTATGTAATTTACCTACTGTCAAGCTCAGTTGAAGTGACATAGGTTGGCACTAACATATTCCACAACATGTCAGAATTTGATGAGTTATGAATATTGTGTTTAGTAGTATGCATTTTTATAAGATCTTTTTCTAATATTCAGCTACATAGACAGTGCATGCTTTTTTGAATGTCCTCTTTTTCTGCAGGAAATGATGTTGAGCCATTTTGGTTCCTGGCTGAAGAGGCAAACTACAGCCTACCTATTTAATAGACCGTTTAGAGGGAGAAATGAAGGTCTGATTATAGAAAATGCCCTTCTGTCTGACATGTTTCCTATGGTTAAAACTTCTACTTCCTCTGTGTTACTTAGTATGAAGCTCTTGCATCTTCTGATAAAGAGAGTTCATTTTAAGCAGTGTCTCTAGCAAAGTTAGGGTAGGTGACAGAACTCGGTGCACTAGCTCAGCTGTCCCCATTCAGTGGCATGTAAGTGATTTCTAGACAAACATACAGTCTATTGAACAGTCAATGTGAGCCTGCAGCCTCTGTCTTGAATGTGAAAGGTGGTGAGGCATAAGCACGTGCATACAAAAATTACCCGGCTACTCTGGGTAATAACCCTACTATTAGGGTTTGCTTTGCTTTCATTTCTTGCTTTGGCATGAAGTGGGACAAATGCTGAGACTGTAAAATGATTATTCTTCATCTTCTTTATATTTGAGAAAATATTTTAGTGTTTTTGTAAAATCATTCCTTAGGTGGTAGACTTCATAATTTACACTGATTTTTTCCAGGTTGGTTCTGCAATTCCTAGTAGTGGGTTTCTGCTCAATCACAAACTCAACTCTGACATCAGTTCCCCAAAAATTTATTTTTCCTTTTTTGTTTGTTTGTTTGGTTGGTTGTTTTTACAGTTTTTTATGTGGCATATGCATCCTCACCTTCACACTGTAGTGACCTATTATTCCTTCCATATTTCTTATGCTCATTAAAAATACAGTTACCATAGAGTTTTAGGAGTCTTGCTTTTCCAGCTGCTGTGGAATCTATTTTGTGCCATAGAATCTAATAGATTCTGTGGGATTTTGTGCCATAGCAACAAACCTTGTGACCTACAAGACACAACAACAGAAGAGTCTCTTTGATGGGGTCCGTGTGCTTGATGGATTGTTGCTGATTGGAGCTTGGGAATCAAACTCTTGGTATTGATTGGCCTGTATGTGTTTTGCATTAAGCTAGCAAGTTACTTAATAGTGATAGATTTAAAAATAAGTAACTCCAAAGAAAAAATGTTATCTCATATTTCTAATAGCAGTCTATTGATGAAAAGTGACCTTGTCAAGTCAAAGGAGAACAACATTTTTGGTGATGAAGCAGAACTGGGTGAAGAAGGACCTTAATGTAATTTGCAGCATGCTGCGTATATTATCTTACAAACTAAAAGGAGATAAGAACAGTGTGATAAGGATAGACAAGATTTAGTCAAAGGTGACACCATGTTTTGATGAAGAATACAGAGCACAATCTTCCATTTCTTCTTTTAGACAGTAATATAGAACATTTCTTGTGCTCACTGGGGCTATCATCCCTGATTTGGTGACATTCTCAAGCTATATTTGCATATTTGCATTTCAGGTATGTACTGTTAAAATGCATCTTTAAAAAAAAAAAGTTTTTAATATATGTAGACCTATATTATTTTATAAAAGTTCTGTAGTGTTAAGTCCCTTAATATTGATACACCTGGGCTTGAAGAGAAAAAAATAGAGTAAAATGGCCATAGGATAAATACGCATTATTTTGTAAGTATAATTCTTAAACTAGACATGAAAATTGAGTTTATGCAAGAAGTAATTCTGATATTTCTGAGCCTAAGCTTTATAGGGTCTGTTCAAGGACATCTGCAATAGTTCATATAAGATTTGAAAAAGTTGCTTTGCCTCATCAGATTTTAACACTTCAAAATGATGTGAGATTTCTCCTTTTTGTATATTTGTTTCTCCTCTATGTGTAAATTTCCAGACTTATTGCTGTAAACTTGTTTGTCTGACATTGTAGTTGTCTTTATTTAATTGCTCTAAATACGCAGTACGATATATTTTTATTACGACTTTAATTCACTCCAGGTCTTTTGTTAGTGATTACCTCTGATGGTTACAGAGATACTTTTCTTGTGATTTCAGTTACAGCTTTGCAATAGAAGTAGCAAATTCTACTGTAATCATTTGCTGTGATGTGTTCTGGAAGTATATTCCTTTTATGAACAATTATTTTGCAGGTGCAAGAAGGAGTGTTGCTCATTTTCATAATTCAAAAATGCCTGTTGGCATTTGCAATTTTTGGTGCAAGTGGCATTTAATCAATTTTGTGACAGACTATATCCAGACCTTTCATTTTTGTCGCTATAACTTTGACTTTCCAATTCTCCTTTTGTTACTGATATATAAAGTTCTCTTTCTTTATGCATGCATTATTTTTAGTTACATGAATGAGTGAAAAAGAAGTCTGCAATATAATCATTTGTCCTGGAAAAATGTTTTAGTTATTTTTGGACTCATAATTCTTTATATTAAGATTAGTAAAATTTCAAAGGGTTTGAAGAGCATGAGGAAAAACAGAGACAACACTTATTTTGTGAGAAACTTGGAATTCAGGAAGATGCCCAGGTGAAGTCAGTTCTTGTGGTTTAGGGAAACAAGAGAGAAAAAAAAGAGATATTTAATTTTCTTCCAGAAATAAAATAGGTCAAAGGTCTATAGATTAGATTTTTGAGATCTAAGTTTATAAAGATTCAGTACTAATCCATGAATTATTGCTAGTGCACATTGTAGAATATCAATTTAGAGTTCAGATTTAAGGGGAAGTGGTGATGGAGAAAATAGCTTTCTGAGGGAATGCCTTCATTAATGTGCCCAATGTGGTAATTTAGTGGTACCTGAGATCTTTAAAAAAAAAAAAAAAAAGTGCATCCAGGGAGATGCACTGGAACTGCTAGTTATACTCTAGGATTAACGATTTTAACAGGTGATACTATCATCTGAGCTGAAGCATAGCAAAGCATATCAGAGTATTCCTGTGCTAAATTTAAGCAATAAAAAAAGATGAACATGACATAAATTCTGCCTTTTGATGTGTTGAGCCCTGCTGATCCTTTGGGAGCTGCATTAGAATGGTCTGACTACTCCAAAGAGAACATTAATTTAGCTAATTTGGGGCACATTGACTGAATGTTTTGTCTTTATTGGAAATTAATATAGAGAGATTGTCAAACAAGTTACCAAGATCAGGTCTAGAGAGAGAAAGCAGATAATTAAAAATAATATTTTGGTCAACTCAGACTGCCCTTGGCATATTTTTACATTATATATGTGTCTGCAATCTTCTCCACTGAAGTAAGATGTGGAAGCTAGTCAGATAGACTGTATATAGAATATATGGATTATAAGTTTGTCACTGCTGGTGAAGTGGAAGACATAACTGAAACAGAGAATCTGCTAAACATTTGTGAACTGAGATGTTCTCATCCATTTTCATGATGTCACCAGGAGGATCAACTGTGTGAATTATGAAAGTATCTGCCATGAACATCCTCTTGGAAAAAAAAAAAAGACTGGGCAGAATGTGGAATTCAAAATAAGCTAACTGTAGACAAAATCAGTGAAAATTCATTTAGTTCACAATAACAGGAAAAGATAAACAGCGTTTTGCTCCCACTAGCACTCGTATGTCACTTTAGCTATTGAGGTTAGGCAAGGAAAACAGGAGCTAAATGAAACCAGAATGGTAAATGTGCATACTTCAATGACATATTTAGCCAATCAAATGCCAAAATCCAACCTGTGCCATCCAGCAGAGTTTATGACCTTTTATGATGGTTTTGATGATTGATAAACCCACTTTTACATGATATATGTAACCAAACATAGAGGAGATAGGGAATCAAATAGACAGCATTTCCAGCAACAAACCTTCCACCATCAGCACTATTGCCTGGGGCTTAGGAAAGAGGGTCTCCCAAAGCAGGAAACATTTCCTGAAGGGGAAGGTGCCAGCAAGGGACAGCAATGCCTGTGGATTTGGCCAAGGAGGCTGGCATTGGCAATGCCGGTGCTTTGAGCATGTGAGGGACAGCCTGACCCTGGGCAAGGAGTTGGGGTAAGATTAGCAGGAGATGAAGAAGCAGAAACCAGCTGTACTGGAGTCTAAACAAGGTGCTTAAGGGAGACCTTCTCGGCATGCAACCTGCTGGAAAGAAGGGCATGAGAGATGTGCATGGTAGGAGAAAACTTCTCAGAAACAAGTCACTGACGGGGCTTTTGCAGCCTTTCAGTTTGGCTAGAACCCATAACGTCTAGCTCTCATGATTGGTAAAACAGTCCAGTTGGCACTAGAAAGCAGATAAAGAAAGCAAGATGAGTTTTCTTCGTATCTCTCTGGAGATTCTAGAAACTAATACTTAAATAGGTGATATTTTAAGAGACAATAGAATTACATCCTGTGAGAGTGTAGTAAATAACAGTGTGAAAAAATCATGTCGGTTCAAATTTTGAAGAGGAGAGCAATTTTATTTATGGAATACATTTTCTCAGAAGGAAAAAGACTAATGGGAAAACCTTGCTTGCAATTTGTAACAGTTTTTTTTTTTCCATTTCTTTGCACCGTTAAGGCCCAAACTCACTTACTACCTTCTTAGTTATGGCTTTGAAGGACTCCTGGCTCCATCTCATTTCTCAAGATCTGAGTGCGAAGATGAGAAGTGCTGGAAAGACTGATGGAGCTAAAAACAGGGGCAGTAGGGCAGCAGCACACTGCACGTCCCCTGCTCTGCCCTCTGAAGTCCCCTCTACACAAGTGCTCTTGTAATTTCATGTTTTGCTGCTTCAGGATAGAAACCTTACAGCTACATGAGCTGCTACAAAACTTGAGTGATCCTTGACTTCAAAGACCTTTTCCTACTCATTTGTAGGAACAGATATGTTAAGCAGCAATAACAAAGTAAATTTTTTTGTGTGTGATATATACCCGACATTTACAGTGACCTTTATTTCTTATGCCTAAGTCACTTTTCTTGTCACGAGTGCATTTGGGAAGTAAGACGGGATTTCTTAAGCTATTGCCCCTTGCTACATGCAGCCCAGAGCTGCTTTCAAGTGCGAAGAACGGCGAGCGGAGCCGAGTACTGCTAGGAGCTCTTTAAAAGTGCAAAGCCACTTTTCATCTTTTCGTATGTTTTGTGTCTTTGTTGCTTTTGTTGTGCAGCACAGAGCCGAAAAATTCTGGCAGAGCTTATATTCTAATCCTCTATTCCAGTCCCACTTCCTTTCTTTTTGATTTTCTTTAATTTAATATTTTTGTGGTGATTAGCCTCGATTGCTTTGGTGAATCCTGATATCTTCTCTCCCTCTCTCTTTTAGAGGGGCTCCACATGTGTTCACTTGTGATATGGGAAGATTTTAATTAGCATTTGTATGATCATCCGTAATACTTTTGGTCCCTGTGAAGAACACGTGGCTTCATTGGAAGAGCAGCATTGCTATGCAGATTTGGAGGATGTCCTTTACTTATTATTTGCTTGCTGAGGTTATTTTTGGAGCCAATGTTCTAGGTTCATAACACCTAGAGAATACTGAAGAGGAAGCGTGCTTCAGAAGTAATTTCATCTCTATTTTTGTAAAAAGCGAGACATCCTTAGAAATATGCTCCTCTGTTTTGCAAGGATACAAAAAAATATTATCAGGTGTATTTTTGTTCCTGTACAGCGGTAGAACAGAGCTTAATGTCAAGGGAAAGGAGACACAGTGGCAGGATCAGATTTTCAAATCTTTTCCAATGGTGTTTTGATATTAACATGATATGCTATCCCTTTTTGTAAGGCATTTTGAAAATCACACTATGCACATGTTGGCAGCTTAATAACCTTTGTGAATCTACACATTTCATGCTTGGCAAGAGGTAGAATTTAGCTCTCAGTCCTGTATTAAGAGATCAAAAACCTGTATTCAAGCCTGATTCCCATTTTGCCTGGTGTATGATTTTGGTGAAGTTGTTTATACGATGTTTTTTTTCAGAAACACCCTCCTGTTGGCCATCAGTTGGCCAATGCTTCTACCATAGCGTCCATCAGGATGGTTGTGCTCAGCCCAAGTGCTTGTCCAACACTTGTCTCCTATAGGAGCCTTGTGAAGGATTGTGTCCCTGGCCAGGACGTTCACCAGGAGATGTGCTGATTTTATAAGGACACCTCTGAAAAGCTGTCCAGTGCCAGGGTTTGATCCTATGCATAAAGCTAAATATTCCACGAACAGGAGAGACTAGAGTGTGTACAAAGAATTACGCCTTGCAAATGTTTATGTATTGAAAATGTGCAAACTTAAAGCAGTAGTCACAAGGACTCACAAAAGCTAACTCTGCCTGTTCCAAATGAATGCAAGTAAATGAGTATCATTTGCTGATTGATTCCAGTTTTGCTTTTAATGCCTAAAAATTATCCCCAGGAGTAAGTGGTGAAAATATGAGATTAAGTTACCCATTTCATTATTTTTTTTTCTGTTGACACATGAGAACACTGCTATGAAATCCCAAATGATTTGCTTTATTTTTAATGAACTGAAAGCTTAAAGTATTTTATTTGAAATAGAGTTTAGTCTTGTCCTGAAGAAAAAACAGAGTTAATTTTAGTGTAAGCTTTCTAGGAGCTCAGATTTAATGTATTTTTTTTTTCTGTGAGCTTGTCATAATTTTCTTTTCTTTTTTTTTTTCTTTTCTGTTTTTCTGTGCTGTGATCTTGTTCACAGGAAAGGGACCTTTTAAGGCTGACATCAGAGCAAAATTTGAGGGACTAAAGTTCTCCAAGAAACTAGTCCAAGAGATGCAAAACCTTTACTGTGCCACTAATAGTATCACAATATATACATTCAATTAGGTAATGAATTCATAATTGCTTAGTTTATCACTCTGAAGAAATTTAATTTTGTCTATCTGTATATTAAGACATATATATTTGTTATATATATAAGCATTTTAGCTTCTTTTTGCAGTAGTTAGCATATTTCACTGACGATGTGACCTAGGCTTATTCTGTAAAGTGAGCTTCAAATCAAGAGGGATGCTGGCACTAGCAGATAGATTCTGGTTCTACCAGTATGCAATAAAGATCTCAGAAAAGCCATTATCATTTATTTAATTGTTAGTTTTCAGACAGGTGTAGAGTTTCTGGTGTTGCCTCAAAGCAATGTGTGGTTGCAAGGTGCTTTTGGAGGCTGGCCATTACTGAACAGGAACTTGCAAAGGCAGTGCTCTTGTATTGCCCAGTTCAAGGGAAAGATGAGCAGTAAGTTATTCATAATAAAAATACTGCATAAAAACAAATGTAAAAAAAATAGAAAATAAGTTATTTAATTAGGCATCTCCTTGATTTGTGCTTTTAGGAGGTAAACATTTTTGGAAATAGCATTGCAGATCTTGTTATGATTTATATATAGTTAAACCCTTTTGAAAACAGGTGCAATAACTAAATAACTAAACAATGATAACAAAAGCATGAAAGGGTTGTTCGCTATGCCATGTCTTTCGGGGAGGGATTGGATGGATGCAGCCCTGGGGATGGGTGAGCACAAGGCAGCTGTGGATCCACCCTGGTCAATCCTGGAGCCTGTTCATGGATTCAACACGACTTAGACAAAGCTTTCTCAAGGAAAGGCTAATGATCGTCATCATCATTTCCTTTTTCTTCACATTATTATCTTTTTCAATTACTTTATTCTTCTGTCTTATCTCTCGGCTCCTTGGCCCCTCTCCCACGATAGTTATTCAGTCAAAGTGACATCTGACTTCAAGCATACATCACAGCACAATTAATTCCTTTAGACATGCTTTATCTTACCCGTATATCCCTTGTTATGGAGCTTCAGACTGGTGATCACAGTTTATTTTGCTCTTCTTTCCCTGACAAATAGCTCTGCATCCTTGCAAATCAACTATAACCCTGGTCTTCCAAGCCCAGATGTAGGTTGTTCCTGGGGATTTTATTCATGAAGCTTCAATTCCAGTAAATTTAGAAAAGTTGTATAAAGAGTACTAGATTAATATTTATTCCTGTGGCTTGCTTGGAAGTACTTGCTAAAGTTGCACTTCACAAATTGGAATAGTCTTACATTACACTGACCTTTTTGTCTCCTTCTGTGAATAATGATTAAAAACGTTAAGAAGAGGACCTTTAGAACTAGTGAGAAAATAAAGTCTCTGGCTGTTTATAATCTGAAATTCTTCCTTGTTTCACAACATGTCTATTAGCATGTCTGCAAAGCCTTGCATCTGATGTGATCAGAGAGGTTGAAGTGACTTTTCCCTAATGAACAATTCATCCTTTGTCATTCTTTTGGGAGATACCAGTCCTGTTTTTTGGGGGACAGATTTTGTTTAGTTCATGCATTGAGTTAAGAGGTAGTTGTGCTAAGAAAATGGAATCTATGAAATAACTGGTTTTTTTTTTTTTTTCCTAGATTAGGTCATTTCAAACTTGATTATAGCAATGTCTTCAGTAAGGCTGGTTGGTGTCTTAACCAGTTCAGAGATGCAGAAGTGAGCCTGAAGTTTTGGGTTGAAATATAAACCATGTAAAGCATCTTTTTAAATAAAACTAGGTGTAAAGAGTTTCTGTACTAGCTTTTATGACCAGACAGGTATGGCTTTGTAAAAGCCAGATTACATGACAGCCAGCTGTTTTCTCCTAAGAGGGTATTCTCCACATGAAAAACCTCTAGGTCTATCAGACTTTCTCTACTATCAACTTACATTTAGGAATCAATGATAAATAAACTTAGGAAATGTTGTCAGTAGTAACTGTGATCAAGATAAGAATACACGAACTCAGCACTGGCTTTAGATGCTTGCAAGTAATTGAGGTGGGGGCAGGTTGTGGTATCACAATCTTTAGTAATGGTGTGATACGTTATTGAGATTTTGGAGTGTATTTCAACTACAGAGTGATGCATCTTTCCTCCATCTTGCTGGTTGAGTTGTTGCAGTCTGCATTTCTTATGTTCTGCTAACCCCAGGGATGCTGGGATTTGGGAAAAGCTGCTGTTTTCACACACAAAAAAGTGTATTTTGTTGCTAGGTGAAGCTGGATACTAGGAATGTCCAGAAAAATTATCTGTTGAATCAAATGCAGGAAATCTATGAAAAACTTTTCATAAATTAGACAAATTTTCATGAATTGACTGTCTGCGTGCAGCAAGTAAAAATAGATATTTATAGGCAGACAAAGAATGTGACTACCCAGAAGTAACAGTAATACAGAGATTAGTTACCTTTTCCTGTAAACATTTTCCATGTTGCTGGCTGCAATAGTGGAAAAGTGCCAAGTTTATGTAATATAAAGCAGAACACTTATAACAGGTTTACACATTTTTGAATTAATTGCTATGCTTCTAAAAAATCTTTATATTTAGGGCAATGAGAAACATGGTGAGGAAAATAGAATGGGAAGTCGAAAGTCTCTTTTGGGAATGGAGAGTACTGAAAAATTCAGAAATATGTTACAGCCTCAAGTTTTCAATATTATATTGCTTCTCCTTTTTGTATTGTCGTGCTTGATTTTATCAGTGTTTCCCAGCTCTATTAGCAGCAGTAGACAAAGCCCACTTTGTGGGCTACTGCAAAGACTTGTGAGGTGTAGCAGTTCTCATAACCCCCTTGACTGTCCTTTGTAGTTTTAATGTACAGTTTTGTCAAAAATTAAATTGGGATTTAGCCCTGAGTGTTCCTGAAAATATGGTAGCTTAGATTATGATTCACTTCATCCTTGTGAACATAATTTCATAACTTCTGAGCTGAAGTGTTGGGAGCATATTCAATCTTATCATGTTTTCACAGAATAAATAACTTCACAGAGCTCTGTTTCTTTTTGACAGCTTGCCCAAATCTGTCTTTATGCTTACCATTTTCCCCTAGAGTTGTGTTCTTGTAATACCTCTCTCAGAATGCATGAACACCTCTCAGCGTTGAGAATCGTGTGCTGTTGCTTTGCCTACCTTGCTATGGGGAAGGATCTATCGGAGGAGGTCTTGATGGTTTGGGGTAACTGTTGGACTGTCCCATTCTGTCAAAGGAAGAAGGGTGGTAGCTTGCAAACATCATTCATGTTTTACCTTAAAACTAGATGGGCTTTCTTGCCTTTCCTTGCTGATAGGCTGAAGTCTCTTTCTTTTGATAATTAGTCACAATCTGCTTTTCCACCTGGTCGTGCTTGCTTTTGTTTTTTTGCCAGTATTGTCTTTTAGTTAAACATATTCTTGTGTATGTTTTTCTTTTGTGGGTTTTGAAGTAGAAGATGCGCTTTGATGATTTTGTGGTTCGTGCTTCTTTGAGGACTGGGGCCTGGCAGGCGACAAAAGATGCAAGAAAGCATCTTTCATGAACCAAGCATGTATAGGTAGATAGTTGTAATTACGGGGTTTCAGGCTTATTTCTGATAAACATTACAGAAGACGGGGAATAAAACCAGCACATCAGTTAACATATAAGACTTACGAAAAATATGCAATATATTGTAAAAACACCAATAAAATGGTGTCTGCTTTTTTTTTAATTAAATTAAACCGTTGTCTTTAAAAATTCCTTTTTTTTTTTTTTTTTTTTGCTTTTGGAGAGCAGCCCTCAGACCTGATAAACTTTTCAATAAGTAGTAATAATCTTCTCTTCTGTAATCGGTGGAAGTTTTTAAGAAAAATGCAAATATTAGATTAACTTTTGCTTTCGATGACTTACAGTTTTGATAAAAGCAGCTAAGGAAGTTTTTTAAACTTAGCAAAGCCTTTGTTCTTTCCAGTAAGCCGTAAAGTCACTTAACATTGAGAGATAGATTAAGAGCAAGTTATCTTGAATTTGAAAATGATTTTTCTGGATTTTCACAGTGAAATACTGTTTTTCTTCCATTCCCCAAAGCAATTAACATAGTTTTGATGAGTCAACATTTACCAAGATAAATCTTTTTTGTCAGCAGTTTCCAACTATATCTAAAAATTTGTGTAGTTTTAATTAAGTTCATTAATAAGACTGAATTATCATTTCTAGTCCCCATCCTACACACTATGCAGTAATCCTACAGTTGCTACATATACTTGAGAGTTCAATGTTAAGCAAGTCCTGGAAAGAAAAGGAGTGTGTGCCATAAAACGTCTGCTATACCAATGCCATATGAGTCAGCTGAATCGCATCAAAATATTTATTTAACTATTCAGCTCTTTGTCTAGTAAGAAGTAAGACTAGAGAAAGACTTACTAAGACGTAAGGCTTTTTAGCTAAGTCATGATAGGCAAAATGAGTAGATGTTAAAATGGACTATGACACTTGTGTGTTTGTTCCCAGAATGTAAAAACTCCTACTCAGGCCCAGCATGTTCAACTATAAAAGTGGAATGCACTCATAAGCCTAACGAAATACACTGAGGTACGATAATAAGCCATGCGTTTTAATAAATGAAGCCAGAATTCTGACCTAATTCTTTCCCAGTAGGGTTTATCACTGACTTATAAATAACTTACAGGTCTAAGACATGTCAAGGGAGAATAAATTAGCAGAATAAACAAAACATTTGGAGACTTCCAGCCCCTGCTGCTACAACTGTCTTGGGGAAAGACTGGGAGAGGGGGCTGCGAACATTTGTGCGCCCGTGCTTTTTCTGTTGGGCTTAATTCTCTTAAAGATTTGAGGCCAGATAAGTACAGGGTAGGTGAAAATACTAACTGTTTCCTGATGTTTTTATTACTGTTTTTACTGATACCACAACGAGCAGAGAGGGAATGCAAATGTAGAACATGGTTGTAATCTAAATCGACCTTTTCTGTTATAAAATAAGAAGTTTTTGGGTGCTTTGCCGTGATGACTGCTGATCTTTTAGTAACTCAGTGTGACCTCTTGTTGTGAGTGGTAGGTTGAGAGACATGGTATGATCTCCCCTTCCAGTTTTTGAAAGTATGAAGTTCAAACAAATCTCTTGCTGCATGGGTCATCTTTTTGTCCAACAAATTCTTTTGTACATTGGGATGTGAGAGTGTGTGTTTATTATTCCTACTTATGTAAAACTATATGTGTTGTTCTGTCCTATACCTTATGAAATAAACTGAAGAAGTATCAGAAGTATCTAACATAATATTTCATTTTAATTACAAAATATATTTAATATGTCTAAAAGCACTCTTGCTTTTTTTTTCTTAAAAAAAGCTCTTAAGTGAGGGTTGGAAGCTATGAGTAGCTACTCATATAACGTGATAGTTTCATATGTGTGTGATTTAAGTATAAAATAGTATACTATAGTATACTATAGTATAGTATAGTGTGTGCTTGAAAAAAAGAAACAAAATCCAAGCAAATCTTCACGTAACTGGGATCAAATTCTGGAGACTCTCCCTACTAGTCATTTCTTACTTCATGAAACTTGTCATTTTCAAATTACCCGGTAGTTTCTTGAGATGAATGGATATCTGACTCTCTTTTTTACTTAGATTTAAAATCTGTTCCTAGCCCGGTCCCAGAGCTGCAAGTGGTATCCTTGCCAGAGGCTGGTTACAGCAATTGTGATGTAAACTATTTGTTCTTTTTTCACTTTGATAACGAACTAATAAATTTTCTTCTCTGCTTTTGCTCATACAGCTGGAAGTTGAGGTCACAGATTTAAGTGGGAAAGTCATTGATGGCCCAGATCGTCTAGACATTTCAGTAATTGATCAAAATGATAACAGGCCGATGTTCAAAGAAGGACCTTATGTTGGTCATGTCATGGAGGGATCTCCTACAGGTAAGTCCATGTCATACTTGTTCTGTAAATTACCACTGACCAAGGTCTGCCTATTGATAATTGCATCATTTTTATATTGTGCAATTTTTCTTTTGACTTTGTGGCTCACTGAATTCTTCATCACATAAGGAGGGGAGAACAGCCCTTTGGGACAGTGAGTAATGATTTTTTTTGAACAGTGAAGTTTCTGTGCTAAAAAAGAAACAAATGCAGAACATAGCTTGGAATGAAAGCTTGGGCTTAGGTTTTCACTTTGTTATTCATATGTGGTATCAGCAAAGATAACCCCCAGGATATGATTAAGATTCAGACCAAACACAACAGCTACAATTTCTGTTCAGATTGGAAATTTCACCTTTTCTCCATAGTACTGGCTGCTGGTAGGGTCTTTTTTATTTGCTTATACAGTAGTACATGAGGTAAATAATGGGAAGAGAGGTTGAGTTACTTAACTGTGTACTTGAACTGTGTACTGCAAAATAAAAACACACTTTGAGAATTTAAGTCAGTAATGAAGCTGTTCTGCTGAATTCACTGTAGATTTGATTATGAAATTGTGCAAAAACTAGAGATCTTTTTCCAAATTCCAGTTTGGACGCACACGGCCATCCTAGCTGCAGTATTCCTGTAGACACAAGGCCCTTGACTTTACCTCTAAGCTGTCGGGCAATTTTGGTGCGAGTTGTTAACCAACTGTTGCATTTCACACCAGAGGTTTCCCCACTGCATTTGCAAGCGGTGATTGTATGATCAGAAAACATAACAGCGGTAATTGTGAGTGCAGGGAAAAACAACTGAAATGGTAGAAACCCCCTTTAAAATCAATGGAGCGATGCTGCTGTAGCTGATATCATAGTTGTGGACCATCTATCTGAATTTCTTTCTATGCATCATTCAGCACAAGGCCACATTTGAAGCCGTGCCTCAGTCAGGACATATGGTTTTGACTCTACAGGCGTACTGAAATATTTTGAGATGAAAGTGGAGTCTGGTGGTATATTGCTATGAATAGTTAATGTTAATTTTTAATGTGGTGACAATGTGCTTTGCTGTGAACGAGGATAGACAATATCCTTGTTCTTATGGGTTCTCAATGCCTTCCACTTAGTTACTGTATTGCATGTTGGTTGGAGTAGTTATTATTTTTTGCCCTTTTGTTATCTGCGCAGTTTCTACAAATCATGTCACCTTCTCAGCAAATTTTACATTTTGCACATAGTTGCATTTGTTTAATTAGCTGCAGGTATGAACTGCATTATGAACTGCTCTTTTGTCAGATTAAGGGCATTAAGATAAATGTTAGTTTATTTCTAACACGCAAGTAACAAACCAGCTGGATGATTTGGAAGATAGACCATTTTATTCTTTCGAACAAGAAATATATTTCATATTTGCGAGCATGGCAAATATGAAATGCAAACTCTTTTCTAATATAATTTTCTAATACCTTTTTGTCTGCTTGAGATACTGAGGTATTATGATGAATTGAGAAGAAATTTCCCTAGATTGTCCCACCTGCCAATAACCCTTCTCATGTAACATGAGTTTTATCATTTACTCAGATTATATTATTGTATTTCTCTGAACTTTCTCTGCTCAGATAGTCAGTAGTATATATCAGAGTGTGACTACGTAACCAGAGGAGTAGCTTTCATACTCTTTCCTTGAAACTGCACCACAGGCAACTTTTTGTCATACCGACTGCATACCCCTGTTCTGTGGGATGGAGCTGGAATCTGAGTTATAATATTGATAGTAATAGTGAAGTGGTTCTGCCCTAGCTTTTCTAAAGGATAGTGTTTCATCTTACACGAGTTTAAAATTCTTTAAATTTTCAAGATTACATTGAAATACTGCACCAAGCAAAATATGATTTCCCCTTCTAATTTATGACTACCCCTCCTTTCTTTGCCACATAAATGATTAAAATTAGAGGAAAGAAGAAAACAGAGATAGTATGCAATTTTTGTATATATTTCATGTGTATAAATAGAGAAGCTTTTGTACATATTCAAAATGTGGATGTGTATTAGTGGCATTTTAATGGATTTTTGAATTACTAAGGCTGTGTTTCTCTGCCCATAAATTTGGTTGGTTGGTTTGGTTATTTAGACAGCTAATATTTTTGTGTCATCACTTCACTAAAGAAGCAAATATCAGGCTGTGTTACTAGGAATATAAAGTGGTATGTGCCTCACATGAAAAATATTCATTGGCTCCAAGCCAGGGCTTGTCACATGTTGTCATTTATTTTATGATAAAAATAATAAAAAAAAGGGAATGGTAGGCGATATAGTGATATATTTCCGTATATGTATTTTTTTCCTGAAGTGAATGTAATCAGCTTATTTTCATGGAAAGTGCTCATATTCTTGGAAGTAGCCTAGAGTCAGATTCTTGCAAAAGTACACTCAAACGCATGTTTAAAGTTATCATTTGACCTTTCCTGGACAAATTAAAAACTTGGTGCTTATTTATTTGGGAAAAAAAAAGAAAAATATAATCTGCATTTTTTCCACGGATTACTAACACCTCTAATGTCTGCAGGAGACTGAAGCCAACATGTAATGGGAAGACGATATTTGAGCCCAATTCAGTGAAGGCTATGTAAAATTTTAAATTTTCTGCTGATTGTAATGGGCTTTATCTTAACAGTACTGCGAATTTCTCACCTTTTTGTTTTCCACCCTATGGCACTGTTATTTTCCCCTGGTTTGAGTCTCCCCTGATCTCTGCAGATTCCAGCCCTAAGGTTTAAGGTGGGTGATTGGCTGCAGACGCAAACTCAGTAAGTTAGCGGGGGGCACTGCAATCTTATGCTTTTCAGAGGCAAGCAGGGATATCTGGACGTGTTTCCCTGCAGTAGTTGAAAAGCCAAGGCTGGTTAAATGAACTTGGCAGCCATCTCATTCTGCTTGCTGGAGGCAGTTAGCAGAAATTATTTTAAGTACATTTGACGTTGTTATGTGACTTGTAACGATACGGTGCGAGCCCATTGGGGTAAAATCTTAACTGCAGTGATTGAGAAAATGGCTCGAGAATTGCATTAAAAAAAGCAACTACTTTTCCGTGAAAAACAATAGCCCAGATCCATTATATTCCAGCCCAAAGCAGGGCTGAGAGAAGATAAATAATTGCTAGGAATAAGAGGACATGGAAAGAAGCAAGCAGAAGAAATTAAGAGTAGCCTCGAGGGACGTTCAATATCAAAAAAAAAAAAAAGGTAAAAATGGATAAAACACGAGGAAAGGTCTGAAGCACTGAATGTTATTGATATCTTATGCTTAATAATAAGTAGAACGCTGCTATCGTCCAGGTAAATGAAAATTGTCTCTAAAGATGGTAGCTCCTCAGCAAGTTGAACATGCAACACTGTCTATTTACCCTTAACAGTAACAAGGTTAATACATGAATGAATATAAACAAGTTTGGATGTAGTAGATGAGAATGAAAAGATAGCAGGACAAGTAAACTACGGCAGATTGGCCTAACAAAGTGCCTAGGATATTTTAGACATCCTTTTTTTCCTGGCTACTATGCAGATTTTGTCACCTTTGATGCATTTCAAATATTATGGTTAGCAGGAATTTTTTGACTTTTTTTTCATTCCTTGTAATCTCTGTTGGTTCAGGGAGTAAGAAGACTGTCAAAGCTATAAAATACTTAAAATTACACCAAATTTGGTGAGCTCTGCAGGCCCATGTCTTTCCTGCAACCTCTAAATCCAGTAACGTGGGGGGAAACTACGGGGTGCTTTTAAGAGCTTGCTTGCAGTCAAAATACAGGGAAGACGGACTTTTCTCAGCAAAACTCCTGCAGTAAAGGGCAGTGTCTCTCACTAAAGGCAGCATTGGATATTTCTTGGTGTCTCTGATTCTGTCTACATCAGTGTCTCAATGTTACTTCTCCTTGCTTCAGTCTTTTTATCATAAAAGTTACACCCTGCACATTTATTTATGTTTTAATGCACTGTCTGCATATTCAGAAAATAAGATTAAATTAGAGAGGAGTGCAGGATATCAAATTCTTAATAGCATCAATAAGAAAATAGCGTCAACAGCAACACCCCTTAGCATAAGCCCTGAGCATCATCAGCTGGGCTGGTGGTGTGGATCTGCAGTAAGATGTGGACTGTGTATATTTATCGTGCACTTTTAGTTATTTTGCACTTTGCTGAACTGTGCTAAAGCATAAAAAGTTTTGGGAGCCCCAGGTAGGGAAATGCTGCAGTCTGTTTCATGCAATGCACACATATTGTGTAAAACTACTTCATTAAGCAAAATATCTGTACAATTTGTGTGGCAGAGTTTGCGGCTATAATGAGCGAATCAAATTTGAGTGTTTGAACAAGAACTGCAGAAAAGATGTAATCAAAGCAAGGAGGTGCATTTTTATAGGTCTCAAAATGTACTTTTAAGTGAGCCACAGGCACATGCTTCACATACTGCTGACACAGATGATGGTCTTAAATTAAAACAATGAAAAAAGAGAGTTTGGGACAACATCAAAAGCACTTTTATGCATTTTACAGTTTATAATGAGAATCATAATTATGAATGCTTTTTGATTTTCCTTGTAATATAAGGAATCATGATGAACTCTTTCGAGGATTCACCTAAGATAAAATTATATTTCCCCTCAATTTACTGAGGAAAAGGCTAAACATAGATTTAATTTTCAAATGAGAAGTGCAAAGTGGAAACTTGCATGTGTGCATTGTATGGCTGCTTTGTGCAATATCAGGATCCTGGTGAATTTAAATACTAGAAAGGAAATACTGTAGTTCATTCTAAGCGTTAATTATAGGGGTATCCCCGCATCATAAATAAAATCCATAGCCGCCTCCCTGCTAGACCCAGTCTTGGTCGTGTGTGGATAGGCATGATCTGCTAACCATAAGGAGACTCTCTTGGATTTCTTTTCCCATCTTGTACTTATTATATTGATTTGAGCCAAATTAATTCTCCCAAGTCAAGGGGAAGTTTTCACTATGCTTTTTTATTTATTTAATTAATTTTTATTTGTTTGCTTTGTTAAATAAAGCTCGTAAAGATATAGTTTAGCCTCGTTACACTGGGTGCAACCAAGCACTTAAAAAGTTAAAATTTCCGTGTCATGTAGTCTGAAAAATATACAGGAATCGAGCTGCTTGGTCTTGCTTCTGGCTAGCAGAATTGCTGAAAATTCAAGAGTGTGTTACAACCTCTTTTATGGATGGTACCTTAGCAGTTTTTGGAGATGTATAAATTCTTTTTCAGTTTCTGCCAGTAAGCTGCTAAAGGTATGTATTATTTCATATTAAAATATTCATAATTTTTATAAAATCATCAGTAGCAAAGCTTAGAAGTATATATAGATCTAAGCTGTAGAGGTGAAATGTCTAAGTACACCCACCTCAAAACTATTCAGAATTAGAGAAGTTGAAATCTGGACTCTTTCTGATTCAGAGCTCTGTACAGTGCAGAAATACGTTGATTTTCCTGGAGGTTTGAAATGTCAGATGTCACACGTTTAATTATGAAGCTTGTTACCATGGGCTGTTGTGGAAAAAAAAAAAAGAATAAAGTGGTCCAAGGAATCTGACAAATTCGGGGAGAACAAGTTCATCATCAGTGGCTTGATTAGTCAGCATGGAAGCATTTAATGAGATGCTGACCTGAGAAGCCCTCAGTTGAGGGATGTGGAAGCACATGGGGCACAGTCCCTTGCACACAACTTTTTCCTAATTATCCATTGCTGCAGACAGGACATGAGGCTTTGAGTTCTGTCTTTAGATAGTCTTTATGCTCACATGTGTGTAGTTTCATGATTATTTTAAAAATTTACAGGACACTACTAGCAGTTGGGTAATTATGCACAATGACTTTATATATCCTAGGAGAAATTTGTTCCTAAATCTGTGTGTGGATAAAATATGGCTGTAAATGTATATGTGTATTGTGTGTGTGTATATATATGCATAAAATATAATAAGTATATGTATTTAGCATGTACATGAGATGCATGACCATGTAGATATATAGACGCACTTGCATAGGACTAGGGACTTTCCACCTGCTGTGTGTGTAGACATAAAAACAAGAAAAGATTATCAATATGCTGTGTATTTATAAATAACATGGTATTATGGCAGACAAAGAGGTGCATCCAAGCTCATATAATCTGCCCTTGTGTCTTGGAGAAAATGGGAAGATGGGAATGACCCAGTCACTGCCAGGTGCCAACTATGCCACTGTTTTCAAATCAGGACATTCTGAGCAAATTAAAATAATCTCTAGTGTAGCAATTAGCAGTTCACTGAAACAGAGTGTGTGGTATGAACATGTGGAAGCAGGAGGCTGCAGTTCACTCCAGGGTTCAATTATCCTTGATTTTCAACAGAAATAGGTTAGGCTCTGAAAAAACTTTTGATCGCCTTAGGTGTCCAGGTCAGAATTATTGGCCTGCTTGTAAAAGGTAGAAGTGCTGAGCCCCCTTCCTCAGTCCTGGATAGAGAATTTGCCTTGACACTCTTTTCATTGTTAGTGCTTTAATGACTTGTCTGCTCATTGTACCTTCTCCTAAAATGAACTTTCATCTGCTTTTTTTGTTTTGTTTTTGTACTTACACAATAACATACCAAAAATTGGTCTTACAGCCTGATCAGCGTTAAAGTTTAATGTTAAAGGTCATTGCATACATTATGGTCTCTTTACTTGGACATTTTATATAGCAAAGTATCCCCTGTAATGCGCCTCAAGTTACGGAACAGTCACAGCCAAGATGCAACCTTATTTGGGCTCTGATATAATAGCCTGTGTTCATTAAATAAGCATGTTTCTTAATTAAAGAACAAATGAATTTTTAAGAAAGTGCTGGCATCCGTTCTGGTTCCCAAAGAGCAGGGTCTCAAGTGTGTTTGCATAATTCAGTATGTGACTCTTTGCAGAGGAAAGCTTATTTAGCCACTAATATAGTCGCAAGTGGGTTTTGTAGCTGTTTATGCATCAACTCGCGTCCTTTTAAAAGAGGGAAGGATGAGTTTGAAAGACTTAAGCGGCTCAGACTCGCGGGACATCATCCTCCTTGGAGCCAATTAATTGAAAAGAGTTGTCGCATCTGCAGAGCGCCTCGGTGTGTGGCCGAGGACGGCAGAGACGCCGGGGGATCTTTAGGGCTGGACGAGCTCTGTTTGGGTCGGTATGCTCCTAAATTGCAATTTTTGAATATTGTGGGCCCCCATGGGGCAATGCACCATGTGGTGCATTAATTCCTTCAAAGCAAACAAAAAGGTGATCAGTCCCCACAGCTTGATTCAGGGACCGTAAATTTATTATAGGTTTGGAGACTTTTTTTCTTATTTTTCCACAATATTATCTGTAAGACACTAGCAGCTAGATAACTCAGGAAAAAAAAAAATCAAGTTCTTCCAAACTGCAGGTTCAAGTTTTGTGCATATTTTTCCTTTTTTCCTGATTTTCCCTTTATTTCATGCCTCCTGTCTTATTCTCCCCTTCCTTACCCACCATGCTAGCAGTGCCTGGGGTTTAAATTGGAGCCTGCAGACCTGGAAGCCCAGGGATTAGTCTCCATAACATTGGAAAGGCTGAAAGCAACTGCAATAGCAAAGGAAACATTAGTGAGAATGACTGGGAAGCAAAACAAACAAACAAACAAAAATTTTAAAAACAGAACAAATGGTAAATTTTAATTCTGTTTTTAAAGTATGATGAGTTATTTTTGCCGTAGATGTATACCGGATAGTTCATTCTGCTTGCAAGCACACCCAGCCACAGAAGGTAACCTTTAAGTACAGCCAGTGTCTCCCCTGGCACAGCCGTCGTCCATCTGCACACGAGGCTGGACTAAGTGGACAAAGTGCAGTGCATTTTGGTGTAGCATCTTTCCATGGCTGTCCACCAGAACTAGCAGGAAAATTATATATATATTTTTAAAAATCAAGTCCTTTTAGCAAGCAGCTGCCAATAACATGCTTCAAAATATGTGAGAAAAACTTGAAAAGTGACTTTTTCTTAGCCCAAGAGTATTCTGATAAACATGAGCTTATTATTGGGTTTCTTCAGAGAAAAATATCATATTGGTGGCAGTTGCTATGTGGCAAAGAATGCATGATGGATTTGGAATCTCAAACAAAAGAAATGTGATAGGTTGAAGGTGAAATCTCACAGGGGAGCAGATTTCTTACTTGTCATCTCTCTTTTGCGTATTCATGTTGGAAGTTTCCAGTAGAAATGTTCTTTTAAATATAGGTCTGAAAGAATATTAAGACACATGCTCAAGACAGTGATTTAACCATAGAGCAGTAAAGCTTGATGATTGTTATTGCAGAAGTTATCAGAAGGAAAGTCTACTATTTTTGCATGGTTCTAAGTTATATTATTTTATAAATTTATTACTCTTTGAAGAGGGGCAGAAAAAAATGCAAAAAAATCCTTTAAGTATAACTTACCAGGCTGGTACTTTGGCTTTAATTCTCTTTGCTACTTTAAGAGGCACTGTAATATCTTTGAGGTTTAACACATGATCGCAACAGTGTGGAAATTCATATTTTTAAAAATATTGAATAAATGGAGAAAAGTGCCAATGGTAGTATGGTGGCATTTAGAAACCATTCAGTTGTAGCAATTGCTTTTGAAAGGGGAAAAGACTATCAAATTATATGTTTTTCAAGAGATGCCAGAAAAAAAAAAGAAAAAAACACATTTGAAGCCATCGTACCTATATTTTTCTCCTTATTTTCTAATTGTGAATGACTGGGATTGCAGACAACGAAAGTCTATTTGAGCACTATTTTGAGAGACTGAAATTCAGCTGTTTTTCAGTCACAATCAAAACAAAAGTATTTAAATTCTCTGTGAAGAAAATTGCATCAATGAATCTAAATTAATTCAGCTTTAGCAGTCATCTCAAAGTGCTTGATAAGAAAATGTCAAAGTGGAACAATTTTCTGTGGTTGACTTTTAACACTATGGATTGTTTTTCAGATTTTTGATGCATAAAAATCCTGGGGAAATTGACCCTAATCTTTCAGAAAGCTTCACAACTGCATCAGAATTACTTATTCAATACTAGAATGGTGCTAATAAATTGTCTTCACATTTTTCTGCTAATAGCATTTTTTATTAACAGCATTTTTTTTGTCTCTAAAACACTATAATCCAAGTTATTGAATGAGAAAAGCAAGAGGTAGGGAGCAGTTTAATGTGGTCTTCAGTTTTATTAACTTGCCTGACCATGATGAAACATGTTGTACCCGAGATCTCTGCTCCTGCAACACTGAATTCTAGGTCTATTTTCCCTGTTAGTATGTTCCTGGTTTTTTATCAAAGATATCCTTGTCAGCAATGTTGCAGATTTGGAAGAAAAAAAATCAGAAATTTATGCAAAATGCTTATTTTAGGAAGAAAATAATATTTCACAAATTACAGAAAACCTAATTTCTGTTACTGGCCCCTCTTTCTTTTTTGGTTGTATTATAAGTGGCTGCTCTGCTTCCTTCTATCCTAGCAGTACTGACAAAAAAGAGTTGAAAAGATTTTCTTGATGGCTTCCTGTAAAAAAGGAAAACTTAAAATAAGGGAACATTATGGTTTTCAATTGGAAAATGTTAGACTTTCAAGTTTTCAGTTTGGTACAACAAAGGAGAGTTATCTAGCAAACATGATTTAAAAAGTAAAAAATACCTTGGTTAGAACATTTTAATTGATTTTGCCCACATCATTACTTCTATTATATCTAAAAAATACTTAAGAAACTGAGACTACTGTTTCTGCATGAAGCATTATGACAATAAAGATGATATATGCCTTCATCATATGGATTGTTCTGTCCAAGCTGAAAAATATGCTCTTTAATAGGATATCTGCTGAGGATGGAGCCTAAAGTTTAGCATTTATAAACTATGCCTTTCATAAGAGTAGTGGAATTATTTAATAATTGTTTTAAGTGATTGGTATGTAGGGGAAAATATGGTTCTGAGCAAAACAAGCGTGTCCCACAGTATTTGCAGGACGGACATCCAAGGCTGCACAGTGGGATGCAGGGCGCATAAGGGATTGAAATTTGGCTACTCGTTTCTGCTGCGGATTCCCTGCCAGGGCTGCAAGAAATGTCTGCACTGGGAAATAAAGAGCACGCTCCATGTTTAGTATCTTTTTATTTTCATCGTGCGAGGCGTTGTTAGTAACCCTGGCAGGAAATTTATTTTTAATGTGATTTTGCAGCTGAGCCACACTCCTTAAGACAGAGCTATTTTAATTAATGAAATGATTTGTGGGACAGCGCAGGGTTTGTCCACAGGGTCGTATGACTGCTCCTCCAATGAATATACATTATGTATTTTCTTCCAGGGTACTCAAGGGTGTAATGTTATTAAGTACACAGGCAAACTGTATTTCTTGGCTTTCGACTTTAAAAAGGCAGCTAATACTTGACCTCACAGGGGGAAGATAGGTATTTTTTCTCTCAGACTAAAACAAACAAACAAACAAACAAAAATGCCCTGGAAAATTCTGTTTGTTGAACCTTTTTTACTTTTCTCGAATGAAGATATATTGATTTGTTGCTCCAAGCTATAATCTATCATCTGCAGAACCCAACAGCTCCTTTGGGCTTCTGAGCTGTTGCCAGAGTGTCAGGATGTTTTTGTAATCTGAATTCTCTAATGCTTGATTAAAACACCGTGTTGAACAAGCAGTTCTTCTCTGATACTGGCATTTATGAAAGTGGGCCTTTTTAAACAGCCTAATTCTCAATACGTCATTGTTTTAAATATTCTTGGGCTGTTTTTTCTTTCCATGTGCCCTGGACTGCTAAAGTTTGGGAGATATCTAAAACACTTACATTTAAGGCAATGCTAATGAAGGATTTCTCTGTGCTTACTTCGCAAATGACATTTATTTGCATGTAGAAAAGTCAGTGAAATTCATACAGGACTGTTATTTCTAGAAAATAATGGACTGCAAATATTCGAGTCTTTGGAGACCAAAATTGCAAGCTTAACGTTGGAAAAATCATTCCTGCTACTTCTAATTCAGAATACGGTGCTAACATAGGCCTGGATCTGAAAAGTGAATATGCAAAAATTTCAGTAATGCTTGAATAGGATTTTGCCTGGAACTTTTTTGTTGAAATGCAATTTGCCACCTTCATTTTCTTTTATATTACATAGTGTGAAACATTAATTAATGTTACTGATTTTGTCGTTTGAATTGTGTAGCACCCATAGCACCTTTGCTGGGAAGCTTTGTTCCTCAGTATTGTTACCTTGAGCTTTCACAATAAATTTTCTGATTCAGCACCTAGGTAGCATTTTTGCTCTTCAAAAACCTCTCCTTTGGGGCAGAGCACCAATTATAAAAATGCAATCACAGCAGCTGCATGATATTAAAATGAAATTTATGCGGGAGCATAGAATAGCAAATCAAATTGCTTAACTCCAGCATAGCACTCCTTCCTGTATGCAACATTAGGTCCTTGCTTGCACAGGCTGCACTTGAGAGACCCACGTGTCTGTAGGACTAGGATGCTTTGGAGAGAGCCCTGGCATGGAGCCAAGGATGAGAGAGGACGAGATGATCTGTGAAGCTTTCTTTGGCTTCTGCCACTGAGAGACAGCCCTTTGTCTTTTAAAGTGAGGAAAATAATGTTTTCCTGTTTTGGGTACTTGGCTTCCAGGATCTACAACATTGTAATGAGGACAAGTAAAGGTACTGTTATGAGCAGCTACATAAAAATCATTTAAGGTTCTCATCTGGCAAGTTCTAGAGTGGTTATATTGGTCTGTTTCAGGAAGCTTTGACTAGATATACATAGAAACCAAAAATAGGTATAAAGAGTAACTCCTATAAGCATAAATCAAAGGCACCCAAGAAGATATCATGAAATGGCTAGAATCTACCTATGAACACACAGATTGTGCCTCCCATCACTGCTGTGTAGGAGCACCCTGTACCATGTTCATTAAACAAGTGTTCGGCAAGGAAAGTTCACGGTGGATTTCACCGAGATATCGAGGCAGAGCTATTACTGGTCTGCAAAAAATTTTTGAAGATCAGCGGTTCCCAAGGCTGGCAGGCCAGGACTTTGTGCAAGCCCTTGGTTTGCAGCTGCAGTAGAGAGGACCCAAGCTATGGGAAACAAAAGCCGCAGAGACACATCAGCATTATTTAGCAGACAGTGTAATGGATCATGAAATTGCATACATTACTGTTTGGACACGCTTGCAAGCATTGTTTTGCAACCTTCTAGTTTTTCATTTAGACAGTTTTACCTTCTTGATTTTGAGCTGAAATGTATCATGGTTTCTGTTAACAAAAACCTCCAGCACTCAAAATCATTATAAGACAAAAAGAAAGGCATGCCTGTTGGGCTTGTATTCTTGCTTATTTGGCAGCTTAATTTTAGAAGGTTACGCTTTCAGCAGGTTTGGTGCAGGCTGCAGACTTAATAAAGAAGAACTAAGGGATTGAAAATTTGATCATATATTCTTAGCTGGGGAAAAAAATTAATAGTATAGCTCTTCCTTTCCAATTTCATATTTTGAAGGTGTGCCATTGCTAGTCAAGATAATGCAGTTTATCCATCCTTTGGGCTGTTATTTTCACACTGTTACAGCTGTATCCAAGAAGCGAAGATTGAAATTATCAGCTTCGGGCTTCATTGCTACTGAATAAAGTTTTAACTCTTCTTTTTTTTTTTTCCTTCTTTTTTTTTCCCCGTCCTTTTTTTCTTCAAACTGAGCAAATAATTTGTGCTGTGGCTATTGCTGGCAGCTGCAGTACCTTCCACCTTTGGCCAGGTAATGCCTGAAGGTGGAGGAAGCCATTCCTTCACAGATGCTATTTTTACAGCAAGTTTCATCCCTCTAAATACCTCTTCTGTCTCTTGCCTCTCATTCCTGTGCTATCCCATGACTTCCCGATGGACATGGTCCATTTTATAGAACCGCTGCCTGCTGCCAGGAAGCCCATGGTTGCATCTTGGTTGGACATATGCATTAAATATGCTCTCACTTCTTGTATTTTCTCATGGCTGGTGCATCTTTGTATTTCTTTAGCCAGTCCTGAGGATTTCAAACACAGTCCACGGTGCTAGAATAGAGAAAAATATTTTATTGACTTTTGCATAAATGCGCCTGTGAGGATAGGAAATGGAGAATCTCCTTAAATACTATTAAATTTGCTTGGACTGCATCAGCCAAAGAACTGGAAAACATAAAAGGGGATTAATTAAGAGAAACAGAATTAGGTAGGGGTTTCTTTGATAGCTGCTGTTAATACTTACTGTGTTTTCTCATGCAAATCTGGTATATGTTGCTGTAGGCTAGTCCTTGACATGGTCTAGGAATTATGACCTGTTGAATACTAAGCAGATGGTGTGGACCAATATAAATGAGGGTCTGTAAAGCTCTTCCCTTGTTACTGCTAGCCAAAAGGGAGAAAAAGAAGGTATTTCATGGTTTGCAACTATGCCTAGGGATACCCATTTACATATGGCCTAAAACTGCTGATCAGAGCTAATCTCCATGATCATTATAGCTTGAAGAAAGGTTTAATATTCAGGAATTTCTGAAGTTTTTTCCAAATAAAAATAGCCTGCCTGAAAGTGGGCCATTGGCAAGGTGTGTGCAGCTGCCAAGAATGCTAATGGCTGATGCTGAGCGGTGAGGACTCACGCTCAAGCTCTTGTGCTCAGTAAAAACCTTTTGCAGAACTTTGCTGTTTCTTGCTCACTTTGTTTTATTTTCTGCACACTTTTTCCTCAGACCTTTCTGAGAGGTCTTCTGAGAGTAAGAGACAGTGAAATAAAGCTGCCTGATAAAGCATTGGCTGTGGACATTAGATGTCCTTATTGTCATTAGATGTCCTTAAAGGCTCCTTTATGGTTTTCCAGGTAGGATCTGCCAGTTTGCAGTTCAGCCTTTGTATTTTTTTTTTTTAGTGAGTGGAAAGAAGGGGTCAAAGCTCCCCAAGAATTCCTTTCCTAGTTTCTTTCTCATCACTCATCACCGGTGGTGTGCAAATTGACTGCCAGTTTTTGTGTTTTGTCCATGATGATCCTGGGTGAAGGATCTGAAAAATGAAGATAATGTGCCAGCTGAGAGCTCTGCTTCCCTCCCATTTCTGCATGTGTTATTCCAAATATTCTGTTTTTCATCGAACTTCTTAGAAAAACAGTAGCAGTCAATTCAGTTCTGATAACTTCAAGACAAGTGGTACGATTCAATCTTGGAACCATTTAGGATCCATCTATAAATACACTTATAACTCTTTACTGACGCGGTACAATTTCTGCTACAACCTTGGCATTTGCATTAATGCGAGTAGTTAAAAAATGTCCTTACATCTTTCTTGAGGATGCATTTGCTTCCTAATGCGAAAATATTTTTAAGAGTATCCTGCTATTTTTAGGAGATGAAAAGCTTCTGTTATTCATGCTTTGTAAATCCCCATTTTGAGTACATCCCTTTGAAAAAAAATGGTGCTAGACAAAGGTTCCCAGTACTTTGCACTATGTTGGGCACTTACAGCTTTTTTTTAGTTTTTAAATGTAACGCTTTTCAGACCAACCTGGGCATCCCCTGGCATAGGAGGCAGCAATTAATTGTTACTCTTACTTCTGACTTTAGAGCATTTTTGAGGAACATGGACTTTCCTTGCTAACTATTTTTTTTTTTGCACTTCTGGAAATGGCTGCCACAGTTGGCAACTGCAAGTTGCCATGGAGCTATTTCTGTAGACTTTAAAAGGTGAATGATGATGTTTAAATGTACTCATTGTCTACCTGCAGTGTGCATGTATTGCCTTACATTAATAAAATCCCACTGTGTAATTGAGATTTAATAACTCTTACAGTTAAATAACATAGTTGGTTTTACAAATTTTGAGGATTGTTTTCTGAGTTTCCAAGTAATTTTATTTTCTGAGTCAAATTATAAAAGTATTACAAAGTATGAAATTCACCTCTTCATAGGTTGCAGAGCTCATCTGCTGTTTGGGAAGTTAACAGAGATGGTTGACCAAAGAACTACAGTGTTTCAGCTTAATTGGAAGCAGGCTGGGAAATTTGGCCCCACGAGTTTGGGGAGTGTTTTCTCTTGATGAGGAAGCACAAAATTCTCTGTCATCCTCAGTAGGTTTGAAATTCTTAGCAAGGTCATCTTATGCTCTCTTCTTTAAGTAAGCAGATGTCCATCTTTTTCCATTCAAAAACAGCATGACCAGCAAACCTCTTGTGTGTTGATTCCATAGTTTGAATTTTAACAGTCAAAATCCCCAGAATTTCCCTAGTGTCAGGCAGTAAATAACAACCTGCAATATTTGAAGTAATAAACTGCTTGATGTTCAAACTTCCTAAGTTCTAAGATGCTAAAGGTTAAATGAATCTTTGCATTATGTAAATTCTATTAAATGCTAGTAAAGTTGAGCCTGGTATTATCTTTGTAACATTTAATATGTAGTACATGGAGTGTTTTGCAAAAGGATACGGGGAGTTCATGATTCCCTTTAATTATTGGAGACAGATGGAATATTTTATACATGAATTCATGAATTACTAATGCTTCTTGCTTTTTAAAAAATAGTTGTCAGAAACAAAGGAAGATGTTTGACTATACAGTTAGTAAAATCGCAGTGCTGTTCAGACCTAAGGAATGTTTAGATGCCTACTCGTCCATACACTCAATGTCACCCTAGATAAGGTCCTTAAGCTCCATGTCACCTGGATAAAACCAGACGAAGCCTGAAGACAAATGAACATGAAATACAATTTGATGCATACATAGATAAATATACGTGTTTTATATGGAGGTTTACCGAGAGGCAAGATGGGTTATACAGACTTCTCTGTCGGGATAATAATCATGTTGCTTTGGTAATAATCATGTTGCTCCATATAAGAGGAAAATGTAGGAAAGAAGTTGCAAGTAAATGTTCAGATTTCTCTTTTATTTGTTCTTGATTAATTTTTAGTTTGTTCCTTTATTTTTGTCATTTTGCTGTTATTACCAGAAGGTGAGATCAGTCATGCTCACTACATGTGTACATGGTAGGCAGGATCTCAAATTTGTGGTTTTGGCTGACTGAAACTTTACACCTACTTGGGTCTAATTTGATGCCAAATTTTAACTTAGGACATGGAAAAACGGATAAAAATAAAATGAGAATTGATTCTTTATCATTTGAAATAATAGTGGTTTTGCTTTACCTTGCCTTAATCAAAACCTCATGTAATCATATGAATTTAATAGCATTAACTTTTTAAGCGGTAGATCAGAATTGTTTTCATTTACTGTAAGTTTTTGTGTACTTTCAATTTAATTTTATTTTTAACAGACATGTATATTCATGGTAAAAGACATCCAATGTCATCCAGTATATCAGATGGCAAATCATCAGAAAATCCAAGAATGAAGGCAAATATTACCCTGTAAAAATACCTTTGTGGAGGTATCCCAGTGTCAAATACAGTATAGTTGAAATGGTGACTTGACTCTATTTTGGTACAGGTTTTAATATTACTCAGAGATTCAGCTCCAGATGAGCATGTGGATTCAATTTTTTTGGTCTTGGCTTGGTAGCCTTTAATGTGCATGCCTCTGGTAAGAATATTGCGGAATTGCTAACATTTTTGGAGAACAGGTCTTGAGCTTCTTCCTGTAAGATAATCATCTGCATTACTTCTGTTTTATACAGCGTGAAATTAGAAAGGTTAGAGTCTGTTCAGTTTCTGCTGCATATATTAATTAATCTCACAAAGTTCTTCTGAATTAGGTACTGAAAGTTTTTATTCTCACCACTGAAAAGAAAAGCTAGGAATGAAAGTTGGTTTCCCAACTTGAGCTACCTTCATTCCACATACGTGTGGCTTCATTTCCTGTTTCATTTGCATGGTTGCAAAGAGTCTCGTTTGTAGCAATAGGCGGCTGATGTGTAGTGAAAGATGATGTATGGTGAATGAGGGCAGAAAGCATAAACTTGTCTTTAGGCAGGCAGTTAACCACTTAATGTTAACCACAATAGTCCCCCTAAGGTGAGTGGCCCACACTATTCATTTGGTTTAAATTAAGCACATAGGTCTGGATATTACTAACTTTTCTCTGTGTGATTGTGCACCTGAGTTACCAACAGGCTGGAAATGTAGCCAAGATACTAACTCAGGTTGTTGATTCTATCTGTAGTACCTGATTTTAAATAACGCTCCCCAAGGGTGGAGACTCCACAACCAGTAAAGATACTGATTGAGAAAATAGGGAGATTATAAAGGATGGAAGAGATCTCTGATCTGATGGAGAGGAGACACAAGAGCCCTCTGACGTAGCCCTTCTCTCTCTTCATTGCACTACTACAGTCAGTTGCACCAGTGGCACCTGGTGCAGAAAATACATTTTCAGAAATGCGCTGGAAGGATATTCTGAAGTAAGCACTCCCATTGAGAGAGACTTGACTTTGCAACTCTACTAGTTTTGGAGGCAGACGTGATAGTATTAATGCAGAAAAGCAATACTATTCCACCAGTGAATAATGGGAAAATGAGACAGAAAGAAACTAAAAGGACATTTCTTCCTTGAAGAGCGCTCGCTCTGAGTTTTTCCGTGGGAGGTAACAATTTCTGTCCTCGAATGGAGTTTAAACACAGTCTTGCAATATTTGTAGGATTTGATTGGCATTGTTATTCTAAGTGCACTTATTATTGTGCCAGCAAGATTTGGTAGGTGAGAACTTTATAGTTGAACTAACATAGAGGGATTTTTTTCCCCAGTATTCAAGAGAAGATGCATGTAGGAGTTCTCTTTGTCCTGGGCTTATAAGTAAGCAGCTGAGTAGAGACTACTGGTTTTTCTTCCCAACTTGGTTACACGCATCAGGCAGGGCGAGTTCACAGCAGGAAGGTGGATCCTTACCTGACCTTCTCTAATGAAATTGCTTGACTTTGAGTTAGTGTTTTTAGAGCGGACAATAATAGATCTTCCTACAATCCATTATCGGATATTCTTGTTTTGTTGGCACTGCTGTAGGTTATTACCTATCAGTCACAGTCAACGACTGTGCAGTAAAAGCAAATCTAAACACATAAAGTTCTTTCATTAACGTGTACATCAGACTCAAAGGCAATGATGTCTGCTAAATAGATATCAGCCATCAAACCCACGTTTCTTCTCATGAGAGGGTAAAAAATCTATGTGGTTTGTCAGTCTCTTTCTTTTTCTCTCTTTTTTTTTTTATTTTCTCCCCTTCAAAAGAGTCTTGTTAAGAAAGTAGTCATTTGCCACTCTTCCTAATCTCAGTTTGTTCAGATGACATGAATAATGACAGTTTTTACCATAGGCTCATTTGAGTGTCAGAGGAAGGAGAAAATGTAACCGAATGTCTTCATAGAGTAGCATGTTAAACATCTCTTTGAATCAATTGAAAATATGTTTACATTTTGCATGAAAAGAAATGGCCAATCTCATCTTAAAATCCCCAAGTCCTGTAATGAATCTGTTTTTCAGGCTGGATCCCTAGTTAATCATCTTTCCTGCAGAGAGGTAGCTTGGTAAAACAGGTCAGCAAATGTGTCCCTGTAGTTGATTCAAGCAGAAGTTAAAATGCATAATGAAATGAATGTTTTAACTTAATTTAATTATGTTTTACCCCATGGAAAGAATATTACAGGTACCCATTAAAAAAGAAACGTGATCCCTCATTTAGCTCATAAACTCTGATTGCTATGAACACTGGAACATAAGCATAAGCTAATATATTTCCTCAGCTGCCTCCCTAAATATTAAAGTGACATAAAATGTCCAGTGATCTGGAACTCTTTTTCCTTGAGATTTCTATTAACAAGACTCTCGGCTACAGCATTGGATAAGAAGAGTTATTGGCAGCTGTATTTTATAGAGTGGAATTATTTAATGGTTGATTATAATGTGATTATTTCTCATTTTTTGATTTTAATGTGTTGGTTCATCCTGGAAATCTTATTAAAATCAAAATTCTGGGAGTCCAAGATTTTTCGCAATAGCACAAGGAAGGCTCTTGCTAAAGACTGTATTCACACCTGATGCCAGTAAATCACGATGAGGATGAATGTGTCCCATTAATGTAAATAAGAGAGGAGGACTGAGGAAACTATGCTCAGGGGTTTTTTAGGATTTCATTCCTGAGTGAGGTTTTTTGTTTTGAACTTGAACAGAAGCTGGATTAACTTTACAAGTTATTTTGAAAATATATTGAAATACTTTTGAATAAGTATATAGTTAGAAAAAAAACTACAGCAGCCAATCTGTAAAACACTGAGACTTTGAAGAAATCTCTCATTTAACTGAATTATTAGGAGTTAGGAAAAAAATTATTACTCTCTCTCTCTGTCCTCTTTTTGTGACACTTCTACAGAAATGGTACCTTTTTATAATCACAGAGGTGCAATGCATGAACTTGAGGACTTCCTCAAAGGACTATTTTTCTCAATGGTTTCTCATTGCTTTGATGTGCTAATTTCTGTTAAGAATAGTTTAGGAATAATTAAAGCATCTTGTGAAATAGACCCCTAGAGAGGCTGGGAGACACCTACTAATGATATTCAAGAACAACTGAAGGTGACATCCTTCCAGTACGTTAAATACACTGAAAGTCCTAGTATTAAAACCTTCTGTGTTGTTTTCAGTATCCCTGAAATGCTTTAAGTGACAAAACAAGAGAGCAGATATAAGCTTATACATTTATGATTATATTATTACGATTACACAGATATATAGTTTTCTTGATCCTTGTGTCTTATTAATTCTCCTTTCTTCTAGTGTATTGCAAACAATTAAGCTTTCAGTAAGCTTTTTACCTTTTTTAACAATAAACATAGCACATTCCTTGTTTTTATTTTCTGCAGAGGAATCTTGGATGCCAGAAAGCATTTAATAATCTGATGCTGACTTATGGTTGGTAAGGTGTCTCAAAACGTAGCAGAAATGTTTTACCTTCTGGACTTTCTGACGCAGCACAATATGCTGCCTTTAGAATTTGGCAGAAAGCTGCAGTTGCATGTAATTTCTGTGCTTAGAGAACCTGACCTACTCTGTCAGCTTTCAACCCTCCTCTCCATAAAAAGTTTATTTTTCAAAAGAATTGCTAGTCTTTTTCACTACTCCTGCAACAGTTTCATCTCAGTCAATGAGCTTGAAGGGATCATTATTCCTGCTGTTTTCTCTTCATTTCTTAGCTTTTTAGGGTCAAGTTCTAAATGTAGAAATGGTAAGTGAATTTTCTTGCTATGTGTCTACAACAAATCCCTTACTTGGCTTGCAAATGACCATCCTTTTTTTTTTTTAAAAAAAAAAAGCACAGCTTGTAGTTAATGGAAACCCCAAAAGATAATGAATTCTCTATGGCAGAAGAGATGTATACTACTCCTTTTATCATAAGGAATAGATTTATAGGAGAAAAATTCAGAAGCCTTTGGAAATTCACAGCTTTCCTGTCATTCCTTACTGTCTGTTCCTACATGAAAAAGGGCATTGTGGCAATTGAAGAGTCAAAAAGCAATTAAATAATAGTTAAAACAAAGTAGGTTAAATGTGTAACAAAGAAAACTAGTTGTTGACGAGAGTGAAAAAGATGGAAAAGGATTGAGAGGAGTTACTCTTAAAATACAAAGGAGGCAATTGCCACGCTATCCCTAGGATTCAGCACTTGTGTATCAAATAAAATAATTTGTCCTTATTTTCGATTCTGTAGAAAGCTCCTCTGTTTAGCATGGGGAGTCATCATGCAGCTCTGAGACTGCATCGCTGCATATCCTCCCTCTGAGACTTTGTAAATCAAAATACAACCATAGCCACTAGGTCCAGTGCACTAATGTGCCATTTCTGTGCTAAATTAGCAGTTATCTGAAGGACAGAGAAATTCAGAAGCTGCGGGGTGTAATTGTTTCTTAATTACTTAATGTTTTGGATTGAAATTGTAGGTTGGAATGGAATTAAAGTAGGAAAATAAAGGAAAATCATGCCATTACTGAGACTCGTGAGAAACACCTTTAATAACAAGGTAGTGTCAGAGCCTTTCACGGCCTTTCAGATTTAAGGACAACTTTTCAGGATGTAAGTCTGTTCTGAAAGCTGCATTTCACCCATAGAGCTCAAATCATTTTGGAGAATGCTTTATTTTTAATAGTACAATGGTAGTTTTCCACGCTCCACTTAGGTTGCATGATTTGAAATGGTGAAATTACTGCTAAACTGTTTCAGTTTTACTGTAACAGCGTTCTTCCCAAGTTGTGCATTTAATGTAGCCTAAATTAGTGTGGTCAAATAATAAACATTATTTTAATAAAGCTTTCTCTATTTGCATTCTATGTTAGTTTAGCTGGAAGAAAAGTACTTCCCCTGTAACACTAGTGCTTCAGCTCTCATTGGAAGCCAACAGCACCCCTTGATTCTGATGGGGATTTTAAGCTATGTTTTTCCCCAGATTTCATTAACTTCTAGCTCAAGTGAATATCTGCGATTGACTTAGGAGATTTACTGGACAATATTGTCTTGTCTTGAAATGGAGCTCTTGGCTCAATACCTTATGTTTTCTTTGAGGAATTGGCTGCACAGTACAGTAATTGGGAAAAAAAGACATCTTGAAGAGGTGGCAGGCTTACTCCTCACTTGTATTTTAATCAAGCACGATCATGCTTGCTATATGAAAACTAGTTAAAACTTTTCTGAAGCATTTGTAGGGACTATGGTTGCAAGCTGTTATGCTCCATATATACATGTATATGTGTAGGTGTATATATATTTAAGGACGCAGGCTTTCTGATTTGAATCAGTGCAACAGATTTCTTCTCAGGGAAGAGCTATCATTCCCTGTACTATTAACTACTGCATTCACAATGTGATACTAATGATGTCCTAGCCAACATGTAGAGTCATATAAATTAATCATAGTAATCGATGTTGACAATACACAACTGGCTGTACTGTTTTCTGGAATGCATAAGTCACTGATTTCAGGGAATTAGTGCGTAGTACTCCTGGCAGAGGTTTAAGTCATGTGGGTGTAAGTCAAGATCACCTGAAATAACATTTTTAATCACAAACATAGATGTGCCTCCCTTTACAAGAGATACATGCCACCAAATAGACAGTGTCCTCTTCCAGCTACTAAAAAAGAGAGTGAAGAACATTCAGCAGTGGATGATTATGGAAAGATTGTCTTCTAGGGACTGAAAATGCATATATACTTTTATATAATACATAATGTGTATAATTAAAGATAGAATGGCTGTATAAACAGAATTTTATATATAATTAATTTTATATTGTTACCTCCCTTAGAGTGATAATTCCCCTCAACTCCAGTTGAGTAAAAATAGTCACCAGCTCTTGAGGACAACTCAGCCTGTCCCTAAAGAGGCCGTGCGGGCTGCAGATGAACATAGCTGCCCTGGGGATGCTCTGCTCTTGCTGGCTTTAACGGGACTGCAGGTTGTCATGTGTGACCCCGTGTCAGCCTTGCAGTGGCCGTGCTGTAACCACTGTGCACACCTGGAGACCTGGGGCCAAAAGGATTCTTATCCTAATCTTCCTTTGGCATTTCAGTGACTCTGTTAGGATGATGTTGAGTGAAGGTTAGATACTTTGCCAAGAGACATTGCTTCTTGACATTTTCCTGTGGTCTTTAATAATTCATTTTTACAAATGAGTTTAGCTCTGCTTCTACAGCATTCCTGCAGCAGGATGTTTTGCCCATGTTTTTGGGGACTGCCAATGTATGTGGGTCCCTTTCTGATTTAGCAGCTGTTATGGATTCCAGGGCGGCACAGCCTCAGTGTTGATCCAGGGGTTCATTAGATAAAATCACTATCTTGACATCTGATGTTTCACTTCATGCTTTCCTAGGGCTTTCACAGCTTCAACAACAATTTTAAGGCTGTATAAAGTGTTTAAGGTTAAATGTGGTTGCTGCCTCTAGTCCTTAGGGGAAGAAAAAAAGAAAGTATTTCTCTCTTATTGGATATTCTTTTTTTTTAACAATATAATTTTAGGTTGATATTTTGACAGCTAAACTGCAGAAAGAATGAATAAATTACAGCCATTCACACCTGCCATTTAGTAAATCTCTCTTTTAATGACATATAGCCAGTTCATATGCCAATAACATAAATGATTACACAGATGCAATGCATTCAAGAATAAATTCTCAGTGGCATTAGCCAGCTGACAATCATATGAACGATATAGACAGTAATAGGGCAGTGTCATTTTGAGAAAAATGCTAATTGCTGATGGCAGGTGGCCATGGAGGAAGGAGGCAAATTTGCAGATTTTGGCTCAGTGTCGGCAACTTGATGACTGTTTTGAAAAGGAGACAGGGCAGCCTAATAGAGCAGCAGTGAAAGGCTGCAAAAGGGCAGGAGGGATTTTAGTGATCTGAGCAACCCAACTGCTCCCATTTTAATGAGCACCTCTAGGATAAGTTTTGCAACAAGCACTTGCAGTCTTTGACACACACAAAAAAAGTGCATCTTGGGAATGTAAAGGCTGCTTCCCCTTTTCTTAGCATACTTGGATAATTGAAACATCAGTTCCTGATGCTGAGTTGTTCTGGAGCAATTGATCGGGAAAAGTGGGATTCATTCCTGGGTGCGCAGGGTGGGTGGTAGCAATGCCAGTTCTGCCTTCTGTTAATTGACATCTCTTAGCAGCAATCAGATTTTCTTCAACTCTTTCAAGGCTGGCATTCAGCACATCTGAATAAAGTTTTAGCAGCTAGGAAGTTTTAAAAGGTGTATTTTTTTGTTGTTTTGCAACAATAACTTGTTTGTCAAGGATTTTATTATGAGAAAATGATTTTTCTCATTACTTTATATTTTAAAATGCTTTTTCAGCTGCTCTATAGTTCATTTGTAAATATATAAGGCGGGAGGGTACTCATCTCAATTCTAAATAATTGGGATTTTATATTGTAATTCCATTTGTTTGTTTCTTCAAATGTTTTAAAATTATGATTCACCAGGGATGAATTTCTACTAACCTGTTTTTTATTATCTCATTTTATACTACACCTTTTTTAATATAACACCTACTGTGCTATTAGTCATTCCAATAATTCTTTCTCCATTTTCCCCATTTTCTTCTGAGCTGCTTTAATACAAAGCCATTTTCCTTTCCATGGGTTCCCTTTGATCTGGAGGGATTTATACCCTGGAGAGGAGCACCAGGAGCAGGTCGTTCACTGTGGAGATTTAAAAGATAACAGATAATGGGAGTGATGTTTTTTCAGCAGTGGGCTCTAAAGCTCAGACAGGGTTTGGACTTACCAGCATAGGGTATGTTTAGCCTACTAGTTGATCAGGTGAAAGACATAAAAAGCAAGACTGGGGAGAGCCAAACTAGATATTTTCTAGAGATGCCTTGAGACTTTCAGTATGTGTTTTATTGTGCTTAACTGGTAATCTTTCATTAATTTTCTGATTGGATAGATGGATACTCTATAGCACAGTTAAATTCTTCTGAAAGAAAAGCAAAGAGGGTACAAACATCGTTTGTATTTTTCCTTGTTAAGAAGTATTAGTAACAAATTTGTGTTTTTCTTGAAGGACAAATGAGAAAATGGAAGTTCAAATCAGACTGCAATGCTTTCACTTAAAATTCTTCATTACTTTGTTCTCCAAAGTCTCCAGCTGTTCTGTAAATCTTTCTGAAATCTTTGTGGTTCTTTTCAGCTTGATAATAAGTTATGATACCCTTAAAGTGTCCTTCTTCATTACTATTATTTCTCCTGCTTCAGCTGAAAGTGTGGAGATACTCTTAGACCTTGGTATTTAAAATATAAGTGTGCATTTATTTCATTTTGAGCTTTTTCTTGGTAATTTTAGAAAATGTGAGTGTCATATTTTTGTATTATCTATTTATGACTCAATATGTTTATTAAGGAGAAAGTTTGGGTCAGCTATAGTTGTATGTCCAAATCAGGTCCCGATCGTTTGACTGTTAATTCAGGGTCTCCCTCTTGTTGAATTATCTTCTGCATCTGAGTCATCATAGTATAGACAAGTTTTATCTTCTATATAAAAGATATTAATAGAACTTTTAGATGTTATTCATAGGTTTTAAGGAAAAAAATGGTATAATTCATGTGTATGTGCCCCAACTCAGGAAATATCAGAAGAACCTCAACATGAAATGTTACATTAAAGGACAGCATATTCCCCACTGTTTCCATCCTTAATAGGTTTTTTAAACCAAAGGCTCATTCATATTAACACACTGTCCTGGGAAGTCTGATATCAGTGAAAGTTGTTCCTGGCAAATCTTTTAAAGAGCTTCCCCGCTCCAGGTCACCTGTAGACTTGGTTTTGTTTCCTCAAAGCAGCAAATTTGGGAGCTCCAGTGCGGGCTGCTTTCCAGGGCCAGTATTTCTGGGGGAGGCTTTCAGGATGGTTCTCTTTAAAATTATTTCAAAATGAACATCCAGAATTATAGGCTAATTGGAAAGGTTATCATTTCTGCCTCCTTCAGCTTCCCTAGTATTTCATGAGAATAAATCTTGAATCAAATAATTCTGCTAACTGCTCTGGATACTGTGCAGCTGTGCGACTTGCAGCTCTGATTGCTGTTATTTTTGTGTTTTTTTGCCTTCGGAGTCGACTGTTGCAAAGTACTAAAGCATTACCTCACTGGGTCTGCACTTGGGTTTTCGCCCCGCTATCTCTGTTGTCCTTGAACAATATCCATATTTTACAAAGGGGGAAATCAAAACCAGAGTGCGAAAGATGACATGATTTCCTGAGGTGGCACCAGATGTTTAGCAAAGTTGCAAAGGCCCCTTATTTCCGTTTCGGTGCTGTACGTAGCTCAAGACTATCCTTTTTATCCTGTCCCTATGAAGGCAACCCATTGAGATGTACCTTTGTGAGGAAGACAAATATTTGGCCAGTTATCTTTAAATTTTGCGCTATTTTTAAGATTGAAATCCTTATTCTCCTTAGCACCTTCCCTTAGGCAGCTAGTGCACTACTGTCATAAATATTGTATAGCTTTTAATGCTAATCATTGTTGATTCATGGCAGAGATGAGAAAGTTGTAAAAGGATATCCCTGACTATAATAAACAAAAAGTATTAAAAAGCGTCATAAACAAATGAATACTTAAGCAGCTGCCTCTAAGCACTGTACTAAAGCTATTATAAATTAAGAATTTGCTTATATGTTTTGCCAAGATTATACTGTATTCATGTATATTAGCTTTTGTGAAACCTCCTGAGAAATATAAGGAGATAATCTTACATGGCTGAACACAATGAATCCATCCCTCTTATTGTATCTTGGGCTGATTTCTATAATAGATCAAAGCAGAATTTTACATAGTACAGTAAATTGATAATATATTTGGCATCTCACTTGTGTGAAGAGATTTCTTTTGTGCGTGCTTTATGTACTATATTCTTTTCCTTTTCTCATTAGGGTTTAGTCCCCAGTGCATGAGTGTACTGCTTGGGCTTTAATACTGATGCTTTCCTAAACTATTGATTTTACAACCTGAATTTTTGTCTCTGATTTTAAGCACTGATTAAAATTTAAGCAGAAAGCATAGGCTGCTCAAAGCGGGTACAGAAAGCCTGCGCGACGGGAAAACCACTTTCGATGCTACTTGTGTCTGTTTTCCCCCTTTCTAATGGAATACCTATGGGATGAGGTGTAAAGGGTCATCTCGACTACTTCAGGATGTGATGAACAGAGGGATAAGCAGAGAGGAGGTGCAGAAGTGTAGGTGAAGGAGGATTTGGGACGATGACATTTTTGGTCACTGCAGGTGGCAGAGCGGGGCTTTGGGAACCTAACAGGAGTATTTGCCCACTAATGTGAGCCTTCAGTATTGTCTGGGGTTCTTCCTGCCTGGATTCAGAGGAATTTAAGAGAGTATTTTAAATATGTTAATCTTAGGCACTCCACACAATGGGACACTTCTTGCTATGGCTCTCCTGGTGGGTTTTCAAAGAAGCTCTGTTGAGTGACACTCCGTATTCTTTTGGACTTCACTCTGCCCTAAAAGAGCAGCCAGGTTTTGCACGATGCTGCAAAGATAACAAAGCTGCGTGGCAGGAGAACCGGGCTCTTTACTGGTTTAGAGGGAAGCCAGGAGTGAGGTCTCCTGCTCATGAGAATAGCTCTTGTTTGCAAAGGGATGGAAACCGTGCCTGTAAAAAAGTGCTATCTTTCTATTGCTCTTCATTCTCTCTCTCCCCTTGCTCTCTCTCCTTTATTTTATCGATCAATGCTTTTGCCCAAATTGATCCCTCAGGTTAAAGATCAGCCCTTAAAAAAAAAAACCTCTTTGAGAGGTTCAGAAACTAGGAATACCCTTTACAGCAAATTGTTTGTGGTTTTTTCTCTTCACAATGTGAGCAAAAGCTGCAGAGGGAGAATGTGAACATGGTTTGGAAAGACTCCTGTTACACAGAGATTTTGAGACGGCGGCTCAAGACCTGCTCACCTCATGAGTCATGTTGCTCTGTAACAAACCCGAGCTGCTGCCTGCATTACCTGGAAGTTAACATTTCATTTCAAAGCGTTGTGTGCTGGCTGTTGGTGATAGCACAGTATATTAATTGGAGTAACTAATAGCTGTTCCTCTAATATTTGCTCAGTATAAGAAGATTCTCAATTTTTTTTTTTTTTTTTTTTTTGTAAGGCAGGAGGAAATTAGACATTCCCAAAAAGTGATTTAGCAAGGAAGGTGCTAAAAAAAATGAAAAATCTTTAGTTTTGCTCAAGTACTCTTAGCACATTAATATGTAATTGCTCTGTTTTCCCCTAAATTATAGTGGTTTCACACTTGTCTTAAGATGAAGCCATTGCATCTGTCAGAGATCGGTTCCCATCGTGAGGCTGATGGGGCAGTTAGCTTTATATGGCAGCTGAAATGTCTTTCTGTCTTCAGCCAGCCTTTTAATTTTATTGATTCATGCACAAGTAAGGATTTGTGTAATTCATCAGCTTGTCTTGCTAATGAATACTTAACTGCATTTAACCTCTTGGTGCCTCCGCATGTGCCTAGGTTGAGAGTGGTTTGAGCCTCAGACTTTCCTGTTGCTGCTCCAACCTTGCTGGAGAAGAGTGTTTTGCAAGCAAGCTGTGCTTATTTTTTTTTGCCATGGGCAATTTCTTCCTTCAAAATAGTACATAAATAAAATATTTGTTCATGCCTCTCTTTCAGAGCAAGCATACAGAGGCAAATGTTTACTCACTTATGCAGAAAGTGGTATCTGTTGCAAAGAGTAAATCCTCGTTTTCATATTTAATGAAGCCATAATCAATGTTAATGGATGAAGATTGCATTAAGGAAATCTTAATGTTCCTCTCAAGGGAAAGTCATTTTACTGGAAACAAGCTAGTTAATCAGCCTCAGAAAAATAAAGTATATAGTTTTATCATACAGGCAGGTTTTCCAAGCACGAAGTAGGAATTGTAACACAAATAACAGTCAGTTTTTATCTTCAGGATTTGGTCACATATGACAATAAGAAGATTTCCTCTCTGAAATACACAGTATTACTCTTCCCATGTAAGTTTACAAACAGAAAAAGGTTGAGCTTAGTAAAATACTTATTTTTACTCTATTCTGTGTGATTTTCATGCACTTGCTGTTAAATCTCCCATGAAACCAATCTTTGTAAAAGGTGTGTGTACAACACACAGATGGTGTACAACGATTATTCCTCAGCTGCAGTTTTTCTATAGGAGTTTTGTCTAGTTATATTTATTGGCCAAATGCTAACCCTATCTTATCTCCTCCAAGACTGTTGCTTGGTTTGCTTGGGCATTCAGTGAGATTTTGATACCTACACAAACACACAGGGGATCTCTTAGAATAGGTGAGCTACCTACCTTGGGTTCAGAGCTGCTCAGTGAATCCACCTTTTTGCTTGGTATGTTTGACTGAGGTTCAAAGTGAGCAGTATTTTTCATATGTGTTTCTTGTGTGAGTCAGTATTATGTGTATGGAAGCAGAATAGCTTGGTTTGTCATTTTGTAATTAAAATGCAACTGAATATCACTGAGCTGAAAAAAAAAGAAATGCACAGAGAGAAAAGAAGCATCACTTGGTTTCAAGATGAAGTTGAGAATAAAGTGCAGTGGATGTCGTGCTCCAGGTCATCCAAAAAACCCAGCACAGTGGGAAGTGACTTTAAAAGGAAACGCTCGTGTTCCCACATGTGTAACCTGGGCAGAACAAAAAAGTAACAGCATAAGGACAAAGCTTGAACTTGATGATCTAATTGGTTTTGCATCTCTCTCAACTCTGATTCATTTTAAGAAGTCTTTTCAAGCTTGTAGAGCTGTGAAATAAACAATGGAACAAATTAGAGATGAGGGAAGGAAAAAACTAATAGTCAGCTCATCATGGCACTATTACTGCTGTTAGCAGTCGTAGCATTTATTTAACAATGCTGTGGCAATACTGTGAATATAAAATAAACTGGAGCCCCTTCCCTGAAGAGCAGGATCTGGAGCGTGCACCCCTCAGAGGCAGAGTCTGGATAGGAGAAACATTGCGGAGCTGGAAATATCCCCCAGTGCTTGGGCACGAGGTTGCTTGCTAATGTGAATTTAAATTTAGGACCTTAAAATTGTGTGGTTACTTAGTATTTGACAGAGATCGAAAGCTGCCAAAGCTTTCAGTGTACCCAAAGATGGTGACAGTTTCATTATCCATTGGTCTTACCCTGATCTCTTTCGATAGGTCTGTATTTCCTTGCCAGACCTCTGACCTCTGCCGTGATGTAAGCTGTATATAACGAAATAAGCATTTCTCATTTTGTTTAACGTGCCAGCAGTAGCATAAGAAACCACTGCCCAGTTGTGCAGTACATAAAAACGTCATGATTCATAGGGCTGCGTGGCTCTGCACGCCCCTGCATCGATCACCATCAGCAGCTTTTCATTTGTGCCTTTTTATGTGATGAAGCAGCCCCTGGAAGGATAAATAATTTTGGCTTTCAGAATCAGCAGCATTAATAGATTTTTCTAGATTGTCTGTTTAGGTTTCCTTACATATATTTCCATTTAGTTTTTGTCTGTCTTGAGCATATTTCTGTAGTAATTCTGTCTAATTCAGAGGACTTGGGTATAGGTCTTGAGAGCTCTTCCTGCTGCTAGTTCGCATTAATTTCACCTGCTTTGCGGTCTTTCTGTAAGGACAATGCTGCAGCTGTTAGGTTAGTGAAGCAGAATGTATTTCTCCATCTCCTGGTCACTACATTTCTCTGAAGTGGCAACAAAATGCTGCTGCAAGGGTTAATGATAAACACAGCCCCAGGTCTGACTTCTACCCCTAGGATGATGCTAGAGTTGTTAATAAGTTCCCCTTTGAGTGGGTGGAATTTGTGATGTAGAAATGGGAAGATGTACCAGAAATACCCAAGCATGGAAAGGCATGTTCGTCATGAAAATAAGAACCATCCTTCAATTAGTCCTGTCTCACAAGATCTCTTCTACTGCCCAAAAGCAGATAACGTAGGATAAAGCTGAATGAGTCTAGAAATGATGGTTTCAGCCAGTCTAAAGAACATTTTAGGGTGGTTTGTCATAAGGCCAAGTATCACCTCTCATGGAGGTTCTCACTTGTTTTAATGCAAGCAAACAAATCTATGACTTATTATATAGATTCCATTTAAAGAAAGAAATAAATATCCTACGGCAGGATGCCAGGGTTATTTGTACGCAGAGTCCTCTTTTTCTGGTCTAGGAAAGTGCTTCATTACTGAGGGTAGAGGAACTTTTTATGTTGCTGTGGGGAATTCAGCGATCAGGCAAAATGTTCTGAACTATCATAAAGGAAAATGAGACTTGCAGGAGATTATGCAAATGAAACTGTTTTCCCAAGGAGGGAGAGGGAATCTCTAAATCTGCTTTTGTTTGGGCTTTGCCTGTTTGCCTACATGAAAGAAACTGGGGAAATCAGATTTTTTTTTTTTTAATCTCTTTTTAAGTTCCAGTGTTGGTTAGTCTTCTGTAATTACTTTCGTCTTGCCATGTTTAGAAATTGAAACATTAAATGGAAATTTACTTAGGATATTTTCTAAGGTGCCTTTGAACATAAAAGTCAGTATCTTACAGTTTGTAGTTATTTGTGGCTGCTTCCCTCACACACTTGTGTATTTTTCAATTATTTGAATTGAATAAATGTTGTAAAGAAGGAATACAGCCACTTTCATATAGCAGAACTGCAAAAATATAGGCTTATACAATGGATATATCTATTTGCTGTAGCATCATATTTCAATTTCTAGTGTTTTCAATATAAGCATTTTCAGAAGAAGAGAACCAATGTTTTGCTCCTCCTATATAATTATAGTGGCATATTTTTCAGCATACCATTTTTTATTAGTTCTGATTACATTTGGTGTAGCAAAACAAGAATGGTATGAGTGCTGTAACTTCACTGATTACTTGTAAAAAGCATATATATTTTTAATTATATAGCTGGGTGATTGGGTAAGAGTTCAGGTCTTGAACAAACCTGCATGGTGATCAGTGTATTCGAGTAAAAGGGTGCATAGTTTCAGAAAACAAGACCACAAGGAAGAAATGAGTCTACAACTGTGTTGGCAGGTATCAAAAGAGCAGGAAGGAGGCAGAGGGCCTTCAGCCTCCGTAACTGCTCTTTCCATCACTAGCTAGCTATATTTTCCAATACAGTACTAAATATAAATGGACAAGGGAAATATTGTGTTTAGGAAGAGCGAGCACTAGGGAGGTACAAGTTTCCTATAAGGCCCTAGGTATTTATGGGATCCGTCATCTGTTGAGTGTCACAGACATGCACAGGAACTAGGTCATATGGGGAGGACACTGGCTACAACAGTTAAGAAACGATGCTAAGATGTGGGTTTCAGCAATATTCTTTTTGGTATTATTCAAGTGGAGAGGAATGTGGATAACTGAGCAGATGACAATGTCAGTGAGAAGAACCCAAGCTTAAAATCGCACTGATATATACTGAGACTAACTATTTTAATCTTTATTTGTGGCTTTCCCCCATATCTATATATCTATTGTCTATGTTATGCTAAGTATATGTGTTTATAAATAACGTGTAAAATTAGCTATATGGCCTATTTCTATAGTACTATTCAAAATGAAAACATGTCAAAGTATAACACAGAGATTCCAATTTAAGAGTGTATGAACTGTGAGTTCTTAAAACACTCATTTGCTTTTATCAGCTTGTAATGCTCCTGTACTATTATTCACTGTGTCATTGCCAACGCCGGGAAGTCAAAACTTGCAAGAAATTACCACGTATCTAATATCACAGTGTCTCCACATGCAGTAACTAGGGCAGAAGATAAAATGAAAGTACTTTGTAAAGTTTGCCTGGAAAATTGAAAGTCATAATTTATACTGTGGTGTTCTAAGAACATCTTATAAACGGCTAATCAGTTCTGAATAAATGTTTCAGATATGTTTAATTGAGGGTCACTAGGTTGATTTTAATTATGGCTTATAAACATCTGTAGCATGCTAAATTCCTAATCTAATAATCTAATTTGTAGATATGTACATAGATCCTCCCTGCTTTAGAAACATGCATACAACGGAGAGTGAAAAATTCCTGTAGCTGCCGTGTACCGGGTGCTTTGCAGTGGTCGTGGGGTAGCAGCTCACTGAAAACCCAGTAAAACGTGGCCCTCATAGCAATGGTCCCCAGCAGCTCTAGGACATTCCTCTGCAGTGCCTCAAGCTTGGCATGTGAGCGAACGAAGAGTTGGCTCATCGAGAAGGGTTTTGAACCAAGCTGCAAGAGGACGTTCAATCACATTAAATTATTCATGGAATGGCTTTCTTCCGCTCGCAGGAAGGTTGTTGTGTGAAGAGGCAGGACATGTCTGTGTGGGGAGGAAGCAAGGCCCACGATTTGTGCAGTAGATGGGTGCACCCACAGAGCGTTTATGCATGCAGTTTGCTGCAGTTTGACGTTGTATGGTTCCCTCTGCCATTAGTGCAACCAGGTGGCTCTGTCCGTAGGATGCAACTGGGTGGTATTAGGGACTGCTGTGAGAGTGGTAAATTAATAGAAACCCCAGTGGCATTTTAATGTAGCAGCTACTACCTGGTGATTTTACACAAGCACTCAATTTTGCAAATCCTCAATTATGCAAAAAACCCTCAAAGATGCCAATGCTTTAGCATCATAACTTGCCATAGAAACAACCATTTTGTATTCAAGAAAGGCAGTTTCCCCATGACCTAGAACCTGAAGGAGACACAGCCATCCTGATGAGAAGCACTAGAGGTAGGCATGGCACCTGGCCTTGACCCAGGAGCCTCCATCCTCTCGGGAGAAAGCCAGAGCTGCTATTTTCTTTCTTGCTGTCGTGTTTGATTCTAGCAAATGAAACATTAGCTGGGAGATGCAAGGATTTCATGGTATGTAAACCTCAGCAAATAGTGTAATATGAAGGCAATAATGTGATGCAAAAGTTCTTTATAGGTGTAACTCAAAAACTGTATGGGAGATTAGAGGAACTCTGGGGTGTATTTTTTTTTTCCCCAAACAGTTCCATATTGAGATTGCATATGGAAGTTTCCAGTGCAGGTTAAAGTACCAATTCCTTCTCATCTCTGACTGGTCACCTGAAGGACTGAAGTTATCCCTAGTATTTAATAAAGAAAAATAAGAATTTCTCTACAAAGCTTTAATATGTATTCTTAAATACGTTTAACTTTGGGCAAGTGTACACATAAGGAGGTTTATTATCCAGGGAAAATTGGAAGCATGGAGAAAATACATACTGAAGAAGTCAGGTGCCTGGTAACTTTAGAGTTTGATTTGTTTGAGAGCAAACTAGTGGCTTGTTAACACCTCACCAAAAACTAGGTATTAACACGTACACTTCTGTGTTTTTTTTATGCTATTAACATATTGTCTTCACTGTGTACTTTTATAAGGTCAATGCCTGCATGACTATGCGTGACTTTTTATTTTTTAAAACTTCATTGGTATTCTCTGTCTATATAGTGTAACTGCAAAACCCTTGTGAAATATGTTGCCTTTTATTTGGTAAAGCAAAAAGAATATCTAAGGAGTTTAATACTTAGCTACGTTGTATCAACAGACTTATTCAGTGCAAAGATGATCGTTATCATATCTAGATGTTACAGATAAAGTTTTTTGCATAATAGAACCTTGCCAGGATTAGTATCAATGAGTTTGTGTGGTGTGCAAGTGGATGAAACTGTGAACCAATTTTTCTTTAAAGTAGTGCATTTGAATAAAAAGCTAAGGAAACTCCCCGACCAGAAGAGTTTGCAGTTATCTAATGCATATTTCTGGTAATGCAATAAAATTTTAGAGTAACTCCTTTTGACATTGGCACAGTTCACTGGAATACCTACCTCCGGTTAGATTTTCAAGGTCTGTCACGAATGCATGATTTAAGCTGCAGGTTTTCAAATGTGACATATAATCCATAGATACAAATCACTGTGGCTCACTTATATCATCACTGTCATGGGTATTTTGCTGTAGATAAACAGACATAAAATAATTACAACTTAAAGTTATCAAAGTCAGTAAGTTTTTTTTTTTAGTATCAGGTGTTAAGTTTGTAATTGGGGGAGGAAATTTTTGACTTACCTTGGCAAAAGTCAAGAAATTTATAACCATATAGCTGTGACAAAGATTATATGCTGATTTACCCTTGAGTTTCCATAAATATTGTGGGTAATAAGCTGTTGATCTTCCAGTTGGGAAGTTGCAGCTCCTGCAGTACTGGGCCTCCAGTCAAAAGTATTAAGGAAATGAATAAAAATATGCTTTATGCATGTCTTCTAAATTGTCCTTGTGGAAACCAGCTATTTGTCTGGGGACAAAAGAAGGTCGTCTGCTTCGTGCAAGTGATGGTGAAGAGGTGACTGAACTAGTTGAGTCTTGTGCCCTGGGAATCACTTGAATTTTATGTGGTCATTCTAGGGGTTGTACAAGCCCTCATTGAGAGGAGGAATTGCAGTGCTATTTAAAATTTGTTTGCTAATCTTTCCTTCTTGATACACTAAAGCACTAATTGATCCTTGTTTTCTTTGGGCCCACAGAGAGAATGTGTGTGTATAAATATACTTGAACAAGCCTGACTTAATGACACTGTTTCTGCAAACAGCTCCACAACTCTTATGATCTGTGACTGTCTGCTTGCTGGCAGTGATATATAGTGAGATGTTCAGTGCTTAATTATTAATTTTACGTTAAGGAGTTCCACAGTCAATATTTAGATGTTTTATGACATACAGAGCCTTTTCCATGCTCGTATTTTCTCTGCAGGGACATAATGAAGCCCTTTCAATATTAAATCAATTAGATCCAAAGTTAAAATAACTTGATTTGTTGCTTAAGGTCCTTACCTAACACAGCGCATTGGTTGTGAGAGAGAAAGAGCACTGATAATTAACTAATTAACTGCCGTTAATCCTTGCACATCTCTGCTTTTCCAGGATCAAGTGCCAGTGCAGACTGTAAAGCTGCCTGGGACAGGCCTGGCATCTGATTTGTTTCCTGCAAGCATTTTCCCTTCTATGGTTTTTAGGCACAAAGTAGGGAAGAAAAGCTCTTTGGGAGTGTGTGATGCCTCCTTAGGGTCAACTTCGAAGCGTAGTTCAGAAGGATATATTGCTTTAAGGGCAAGGATTTCTTTCCAAGATATGCCCTAAGATCCTGTTAGGATTTACTCAGTACCAAGTTCAAGACTTTACAAAGGAACATGCCCTTCCTCTTGTAGTCTTAACAGAAATTACTGCAGCTTTGATAAGATTTACCTAGGGGAGTACAATGGACTTGATGGAATTCTCTGTATGTAGAAACAGGAGTAGTTACCTTGTTTATTTACTGGATTGAGCAGGAAATAAATTTATTACTAAATATTATCTAGACAGGATGAATCTCAGTAACTGTAATTACTTCAATAGAGCAGGCATGGGGAGAGCAGCCAAAAGATTTATCCAATAGTTTGGTTTTAGGGGAGCACAGGGCAGAGAAAAGCAAATCTGCCTAAAATAAGTCCTGTACTAAGGAAGAAACTCTCAGATAAAACTCTCAGATAAGTGGGATTAAGATAACAAGGTTCAGATGTTTCATAGATCAAATGGATAGGACTTGACTATGAAATCAATACAAAGATGAAGTGATAAATTAGAATAAAAGTGCATGTTCAATGTCCTGCACACATAGCCAAAAATATGTAAGATTTACCTCTTCATTATGGGATCTGATTCTGCTTTTGTTCACGTTAGCTTTATAGTACTGACACACTTTTGGTTTGTGCAGATTAATTTTGGCTTGATGTAGGTGACAAGAGAATTGTACTGACAGGAACGTGAATAAGAAAATATCCCCACTTAGTAACATGAGATTAATGCCCAAGCAGTTTATGTTAATTAAAGAAGCAACGAATGCAGCTGAGGACTCCGTAGCGCAGTGACCGAGGTGTGTGCTGGTGTGTCATCAACATCCTGTGTTCGTGTGAGAAAGCTGATACTCACATTAGTCATTGCCAGCGAGAAAGGAAGGGGTCCCAAGCAGAAGAGGTGCAGCAGCTGATCATCCTTTTGCTTTCCTTTTCATTTATGTAAGAAATGTAAGAAATTAGGGATGCAAAGGGAAGTAAAAGCAATGTGATGCTGTGTGCGTGAAACACAGACCGCCAAGGTCACTCCTGTATTCCGTAGTCTCATCTAACATAAATCTTTGCTTCAGTACTGCAGGGCTGATTTATATCAACAGAAATCCTGGCCCACTGTCTCAAAAAGCATTTCCAATCAAGGAAGACTGACCTTGCACTGGGAGATCTTATTAAAATGTAATGTTATTACCTTTTAATCAGGAAAGATGCCAGTATACCTTGCTTAAACATAGAAGAATAATCTAAGGTGATGTAATGACATGCTTTTAGTTAAAGCCTGCTGATACTGGGGAGTATGTTTGCTGTCCTTCTTGCAAGATAGTTTTAAGAAGCCATTCAGTTCCTCTGTAAAACTAATTGAAACAAGGGGGTCTTCCATCCTTCCCTTCTTAGAAGAATATCTGTCTCTTGAACAAAATCCTAATGCAAAGCATGGACACCTGAGAGAACATAGCTTGGGTTTCTTGTCACGCATGTCACACACAGACTGAGCTCTTCCAGTGCTTGGCAATAGGGACTTCAGTGCTATGGTTAACACTGTTCACTTTCATTTTTTTATTTTTAAAATACAATTGCACTTTAATATATTAGTTATCAAACACCTGGATTTAACACTGTCGTCCTTCATTTTTATAAGATTTATTCTTCCCTGGTGGTGGAAAGGGGAGGCAAAGCAGTCTGCAGGGTTACCCTGACTCTCCAGATCGCCAAATCTGGAGGTTCTTATTGTTGAGGAATGGCCAAATGTCAACTGGATTCCCAGGGATTAACTACATATTATTTAATATGGGAAAAGTGGAGCCTCTACTCATTGTCATTCCTGTAAATACTGAAAACGGCAGCTCTGCTTGAGAGGACAGGATGGTAACAAGGTCAAAGTAGCTTTGAAGTGAACGACGGCCTGTTCCCTCCCAGGAGTTCAGACTACAAATAGTTAGCATTTTGCTAAGCTAAATGAAGTCTCTAAAAAATCTATTTTCTTTTCCTCATTTACCTTGATTAATAATTTTCCCCCTGCTTAGAGGCTAGGAGAAACTGGGTATTAACTTCTTTTCTTGAAGAAAGTTAAATCATTAAACTAATTTTGTCTGGTTTATTTTATGTCTTGAGGTTTTGAGGAAGCTTTCTACCACATTTAGAAGATAATTTCTCATGGGTGTTTCTGGATATGAAATTTACGTCAGGCTTTATATATTTATATTACTTTAAAATTGCTGTCTATTAGAAATTTTAGTTGCTATGGCCAGAACGACACCACCCAGATAAACCGAGAAGACAAGAAGAATTGCAAACTATTAAAGGCAAAGAAAAGCTAAGAAAAATATTTGGATTATAAAACTGATATAAGTGAAAGTTTAGCAGAATATGTATTTTTAGTAAGCTCTCTGCTTAGCTGTTCTAGACTATAAAGTTTGCATCTGCATTTAAACAACTTGTAAGAAATGCAATTTGAATGATTGCAGGCAATTCCCATTTTGCATGGGAAGCGGGCGAGCAGCACAGCGAGTCCTGTGAGCATCTCTGGCAGCGTTTCGGGGATCAAACAGTTTCGATCAAAGGGTCGAGCAAATGCGCAGGTCGCCAGAGGCAGGAGGTGTCAGGGCTCAGATTTTTATTTTGATAATTGTATAAAAGATGGGCAGAGCGTAGCATGCCCTGCCCCCGGGATGCAGGGATGGTCTAGCTTTGAGCTGGCACTGTGAGCTGAGATCTGCCTCTGCCTGGGGTCTCGGCTGACTTTGTCATGGTCCTAAATTACATTAGGATTTTGGAATTCCCTCTTTTTTATTTTTATTTATTTATTTATTTATTTATGAGAAGGCAGTATGATTTTGTATTTTTCCAAGAATGGTCTTGCTTTGTTTTCAGGGAGATGAATCTAATGATGTTTTAGGTGTCATCCAGGCTTTATTTCGTGTGATTTTGATTTCTTGTGCTATCCAAACTGCAGAAAGAGGCTCCTCTGTTTTCTCTGAGATTGTCTCGGGCTAAATCTTGCTCTTTGTGTGTTGGATAGCTATTCTTTAGCTCATAAATCACTGTTCTGTCATATGCACCTGCTGTGGGATGTTCAATGCATATCATCATTTACATTAAACCATTTACTTCAAGAGAATGTGTTATATTGCTTTATGATTTATGTTATCTGACATTAAAGATTGTTATGAATTGGCAGTTGGAATATTAGAACGATAGGACTTTTTATAGCTTATGGTCATGATCCAAGGGGCAATTCATGCATTTTCTTGATAGATCTTACATGTTAAAAGGAAACCAGACAGGAAAATTCTGCTTTTTTATTCCTGGTTCAGAATTAAGACAGAATCCTACTTAGGAATAAGCCTGTCCAAGGGAAGGCAGAGCTGTAGGTAGGAGCAGTGATGGCAGCAGAGCAATCCCCCTGTCTGTCCACCCATGGTCCCTCCTCGCACCATGGTCCCTGCACCCTTGGTCCTCCTGCCCGAAGGTTTAGGTTCACATTTAAGCAAGTGTAAACTTGTTTCAGGATAACATCATGGCACATTTCTTTCTGGCTATTATTAACCTCCTTTATTTTTAAATGTGCAAAATTAATATTTTTTTGAAAGTCGAGAAGCATAAGGTTCTCTGAAATAGAGGAGGCTATTTCACTCTGTTCTCATACATAAAAGCCTTTCATAGCCATGTCACCCCAGAACAAGATTTCTGTTGCTATTTCTATACTTGTGTATGTTCAACTTAATAAGCAGCATAGCTGACACCAAGCAGACCCAACCTGTTGCTTTCCCATGACCAACTGACTTCTGGAGAATAGAATGAACTGCACAAGTTAACTTTAAAATGTGTTCCTGCCTTTCGTGTGCTAGTCAGTCCCACGTAGCTTTTGAACTCATGAGTTTTCACTAAATTTTGTGGTAGGAGTAAAGTTTTTTGAAGAGGTCTCAACTTTGTATAAATGTCATGAAAACATAAGAGAAAGATTCTGTTAATGGCCTCACTGAGGGAATGACTGACTTGAGCCCTTCATAGACATTATTTTACCCATCCAAGTGATGAGCCTTTGGACAATATCTGATAGAAAATGAAACTTTGTGGATTTTACTCCCTGTGGAAGTATTTCCCATATTTCATGCTCCTTGTAGGCTAGGCTACATGCAATTTTTTGTTGGGGAAGAGTGCATGTAAGTACATCAGGAACCATGTGCTTTGCAGCTGATCTCTCCTAGTGTTATGAGTGTGAAAGGATAAATAATCCTCTTTTTGTTTGCTTCACTATGGCTAACCATTTTAAATCTTTTCATCCAACAATTTTCCCCTAAGGAAAGAAGCATCCGTAGTGCTAGAGACAAGGCACAATATTCCAGAGCATCATCCATGTCGCAAAGCTTCAACTAACACAAATTCATCAACTGCACGTACTGCAGCAGATCCCTAAAAACATCATTTTTGGTTGTGTGCTGTTCTAGCCCACAGTGTTTCTAAAGAACTCATTCTCCCCATCCGTGAATAATTTTTTACATCAAAACATCTGTGTTACAAGAATAAACATTCAAATGCCTATACTGCTAAAGGTTAAGCTGCCCATATATCTTAACATTATGACAAAATAGTAAGAAATACCCCATTATTCCTTCCTCAGTTTGTATGCTTTTTGGCTACATTAACCCTTCAGACATAGTAGCGCTCCTCAGCAGTTCATCTCTCTGTAAGTAGCGCTCAAGTTTATTTCATGTGTCAACAGCAGCTGATTTTATTTGTCCCACAGTTGGTATTTCAGCAATGCAGCTCGGCTCTCCTGCTGCCTGCGGTTTCTTGGCATGCCCCATGTGCTGATCGCAGGTGCCATCTAAGCTCTAGCTTTAAAAGTACATACATATCCTGCACCCACCAGACACCTAAATAGATGATGCAAAAGTGTCCTGCAGAGAAGGAAATTATTGCCATATACTAATCTAAGGTATGCTAAAAGACCAAACTCGTTAGTTTTTCACCAAATGTATTCTATTTTGAGCAAGGCCTTCAAGTTTTTAATAGCAGGCCTAAGTTAGTAACTGTAGCTGCAGTTCAAATGCACTTGATTGCAGACATAATAGACCTTACCTCTTATATTTGTTTTGCTTCCTTGGGACTTGTCTTTAAAATATGAAATGGCAGTCAAACTGGTTAATAGTTCTGATGAGTACAAAGGAGGGTATCCTCCTTTGCTTCATTTTCCAAAAGTTTTTTTCCTTTTTTTTCTACAGCATTAAGTGCAATGTGAAGGCACTTGAGATGTCAGTAACTCCTGATTTCTCCCTTTTTCTTCACTTTTTTTTTTATTCTTTGTTACACATTTTTTCCTGTTAAATAGCTTTGTTTCTTAAAAAGAGTACAATGTTAACTAGGAAAATGGACTCTCCCTTCCTACAGCAAGTAGAAGACGGAATGTACTGAACCTACCATGAGAACTCACAGAAAAAAAAAAAAAAAAAAAAGAGACGTTATGTTGTTTAATTCAGTGCAATAACAAACTCAGATTAGTTCAAACTAAAGATCCTGCACCAGCTGAGGAAAAGCTACAGTTTTACTTGCACATTAGACATAATGGGCTTATTTATCCGTTTAGATCTGACTTAAACAGCAAGAGGCTATGGGTGAAATTCTCATTATGTCAAATCATTTTTAAACCATCTCAACAGTGTAACCTACCCTGAAGAGGGGAGTAAGAATAATTTATGTCCACATTTAGAGCCCTTCCATTGTCAGTACAATGTACGTGACTCACAGTGGGAAAAAGATTTGGATTCTGCATTATGATCTATTCTGGTCTTGTTCAATATATACTAAATAAAAATCCAAATATTACTTGTTTAGTTGAGAATGTAGCAATGAGAATTCAAATCACAGTTTCCTTGGGCTCAGAGGGGATGTTCAACCTGTGTTTACCTGCAAATTATATGTGGTCCTATATCATCTATAAAAGACCTCAATGATTTTTGATGACAATATCTTTTTAATCTTGTACTTAATGTCTCTGAAAAGTATTTTGGGAAGAAACTGTATATTTAGTACTTGAAAGATGGGAAAATAGAAATAAGGAGGCTAAAAATCAGATTTTAAAGCTGAAATTTAATTCTGTGTGTCAACAACATGAGTAAGCTTCAGACTGAATGTTTTGAGCACTGCAGCTCCTATGAACTTCAAATTATTCAGTCCTCAAATTGGACAGTATTTTTTGACGTTAACATCCCAATGTGGAGCCATCTGCTAAAGCAGGGACCTGAGCTCAATACAACATTCAGTCACACAGGACCAAACCCATTCCCTGGCCAGCTAAGAGGGATGAGGAGGGAATAGGGGCTGCCCAGGTGGCAGCTGAGCACAAAAAGCAAAATAATAAGAAAAGGGAGAGGGGCCTTTAGTAGTCATCAATCTCACCTGACGACTGAACCGTTCCGGAGAAAGGAATAGAAAGGTTATTAAGAGGTAAATAACAAAATGGCAAAGAGCTTTTCCCAATAAACCATGTGCTCCATCCCCACAAAACTGCAGGCATTGAGATCTACATCCCACGGCCCAAGGGGAGTTATTTGCCAATGCCAGCCAACTTATAGGCTGAAGGAGCAACCAGCAGCTTGAGAGCTGCAGCCGTTGGAGCAGTGACTTGGCCAGTGAAATAGGTACCTGATCGATGAGGAGCTCTGGGAGGTGCAAGCAGAGGGTTTGACTGATTAGGGTAATAGCAGAGCTGCCCAGAAGGTGTGACAAATAAAGCATGATTATTGAAATACGCCAAGGCTTGGCGATACCTTTGCTGTGAGCTTCAAGTGAGTCTGCGCATCAGCGGCACAACTATAAAGTTGCTGATTTTGCAGACATTTGTTCCTCAGCTTGATAAGTTAATATATATTGTTTAACATGATAATATAGCAAGCTGTTGTTTTGTGGCTTGAAAGCCAGCTGCATTTGATTGATGCCAGGAATGGAAGTATTTATAAAATGACACTGAATTAGAAGTAGTCAGTTTATGGGTCTGGGGAAATGAATCTTTTATGAAGAATAAAACTTTATGATGAAGGAGTAATACTGAGGAAGTATGCAGCTTGAATTAAACTCTTTTGGAATGGAGTCTGTGCTGTAAAGCCTTTTCAAATGTAAGTTTGTGCCACTTGCTGCATTTTTAGGAAATGGTTCTCTAAGCATGCTCTTTGGAGGGGGGCTCACCCCAAGCTCTCTCCCATGTGGGTAGATTCTGCAGTCATCTAAATGAGGTGGGCGCTTGCTCCATGGAAATACAATCCCCAGACTACTACAAAAGCTGCTTGGAAGATGTTTTAGCTCCTGGTTTAAACTCATTGTGAATTTTGGGGCACCAAAACCAAATTTTTTTGTTTTTTTTTTTTTTTTTTTTTTTTTTTTTGTAAATATAGGCATCTTTTCAATTGGAAGAGGGTATAGCCTAGGCACCACTGTGCTTCTGAGATCTCATGCTGGTCTTGTTAGGGGGCACAAGAGCAGAAGCAGATGTGTTTTTGAACACAAACCATTCTCAGCCGGCACCCACATTGAGTTCAGAAACCCATTTCTTCCCTCATTTCGCCAGGGGCATTCGGCAGCAACTCTGGGTGTTTTAGCAATTCAAGCATATAGGTGATGTTTAAAGAGCTGTAGTTCTATGTACTGATGATTGTGAACAAATTACGGATACAGTCTTATACCAATATCCCAAAATCTTCATTAAAGTCAAGACAGAAACAAAAAGGTCTAATTCCTAATAGCTTTCCTCCTGCCAACATCTCTGTGTGACACAAATGTAAAATTCGGCTCTTCTGTGCTCGCTGCTGGAGTTTTGCTTGGGTTTGCGCAGGTTGTGCAGAGCAAGATAACGTCTGGTGACCAGCGAGGTTGAAGAACTGCAGCTGGCAAATCACAGTTAGATTCAGCCACTGTGTGAGTCTGTTTTATGCCACAGCAACTAGAGATCCGGAGATTTACATCAGAGCAGATCTTAACATCTGCATGTGACTTCCAGAGTCTTACTGCGAGAAATACTGCAGTACACTGCTCTAGGACCACTGTATAAATGGGATTACAGCATAAGCATATATTTTTCAATCAGATTTTAAACCTTTGTTGAGCATCTGGGAGATTAATAAGGCTGGAATTTTTATTCATTGAAAATATAGATGTACTTAAAGACCATGGCATCCCATTAAATTTTGTTTTTCAAGGAAGAGTTATGAACCAAATTTCCATTGAATTTCAGTTGTATTTCAGTAGTTTTTGTGATCCCCTCAAGTTTTGCCTTTATTCTTTCTTCATGGAATTCACGTAGCCTTGGAGATTTCCATCACCCACATTATCTAACACAAATATAAATGCTCTTTCTCAAATGCAATAAGCACCTAAACTAGCACCATGCATCCACAGTTCTCTGAGAACGTGAAGAGAATCTTCATTCCTCAGAAAGTGGCTGTTTTAATTCGGAAGAAATCTCAGACAAAGCAGGTGAAATATCAGGGCTAGGATCATCTTGTAATATTGGAAAACACGGCATGGCATCCAGTGGTAAGCTGCTTTTTGAGCTGTCTGACCTTTAATCACTGGTGAATAAAACCAACGTGCTGTCATATCTCTGTTATATTTCTCAAGGGGGTAACTCTGCCTGAAGTAGCAGTGCAGTAAAACCTCTGAGAGCTTATACTCAAGGTCACCACAACAACAGGCACTACTTTGTACTCTTAGATGTATAACATAAGGGGAAAAAAGATGAGGAAGCATCTAAACAAGTGAGTTTTGTGTTTGTTTAACAGGGAGCCAGGCAGTTATGTCAGCCTATAAATGAAGATGTTTTTGTTTCCACTTTGTTAGTAATATTCCATTTTTGATTCCTAAGTTTTCTGTGCTTTGAGACCTTCGGGAGGAAACTCACTGTTTATCATTGCAGATGACTGATCTCTCTTTCTGCTCTGCAGGCGGTGTCAGTGTAATATTGACTTCAGCTTTGTAGCAGAAGGCTTTAATTCCTTGTAGTTTTCTAGCTGCAGAGGGCGAGGTGGGCAACGGAGAACAGCTCGTGCAGTCTTACAGACCTGATGTGAAATGGAAATGTGTTTGAAATGTGTTTCATTATGATATTTTAAAGTAATACTTGCCTATTAAGAGTCTATGGGGAAGTAAAAGGGTTAGCCACCATGTAAGAATTGAATTCTAACAGAAAAAAAAAAAAACATTAATTGACTTTGACGTTGCGGTTCACACATTAAATAATTTGGTTTTGGTATTAAAGTACTTAAATGCAAATTGTGTATTTGATGGGCTTGGCTAGATTATGTTTTGTTGGGATTTTAGGCAAAAGAACATATACTTTCTTGGATTCCCAATTAGAATTTGTGCATGGATTGCTAACACCTTTTGCATTAATTTGGTACTTTATTTTGATTCAGCATAGAAATGAATTTGTTGATTTGATCGTGACTTTTTTTCTTATTTGACAGGATTTTATTGTTTGCTCAGGTTAATTTTATCAGAAATACTTTACTATTTTTAATTAGATTGTTTTTACAATAATGCCTATATCCACAACTAAAAATAAGCTGAGTAAGAAACTGCAGTGATCTGAGAGTGTGTATCTCAGGGCTAAGCCCAGGTGTCTGATTAATTCCTTTCTTGGCTTCCCTCTGTACCGTACAAAATAACTAAAAAGCACTACGGTAGAATTTTACAGGCTCACAGGAGGCTGGCAGAGCCGTGTCTGAGGGAGGCGATGCAGGAGTACGTGCTGCACCAGTGAACAGGAGAATGAGCAGCACCTCAGTCTTCCCTGTTAATGGGGTGTTTAAGAGGGTGGGAGTCTTCCTCTGTACATCATTTAAGATGCTGTGCAATCAACAGTCTTTACCCTATAGCATGTTCTGTGTGCTCCAGGATCTTCATCGTAGAAACAATTTCCCCACTCTAAAGATAGAGTCTAGCAGTAGAGTCTTTTTTTATTGAGGGTGATACAGTAAGAAAGTTAACTCAAATTGAAATTTGAATAATATAGCGTTTATTCATGACTGAATTTGTCTTATTGACAAATGATTTGTAATGCCCAATCAATTTGGAAACTAAAACAGAGACCTTTCTCTTATTTTAGCATCTTTATCCTATAGATTCTCTACCAGTAGAAATCAAAAGTGTGGAAGATAAATCTATAGTTCATCTAGTGACAAGCCATTAAAGTAACAAAGTTTATAGATATGGGGAACTTGTGTTGGAGTCATTTGTCTGCTGCCAACCAGAAACACTTCTGTTGTTGGCTCAGTAGCAAGGAAAAAACAAGACAAATACAATTACAGATTAACTATGAAGTGAAATTACTTAGTGGTCTCACTGAGATAATTAGGTTTTATACCCACATGGTTCTCGCATGTGAAAGCAGAATAATTTTACTTGTCCTCCCTAATTGCTTTCTGTTGTCTTTGCACCCTTCCTGTAGGAACAACGGTGATGCGGATGACAGCGTTCGATGCTGACGACGCGAGCACAGACAACGCTCTTCTGCGCTATAACATCCTCAAGCAGACGCCTACCAAACCATCCCCAAACATGTTCTATATTGATCCCGAGAAGGGGGACATCGTCACTGTGGTGTCACCAGTGCTGTTGGATCGTGAGGTAAGTGAAGCTTTTCCTGTTTTCAACCTGGTAGCTCAACGTCTGTGCTTATATTCGTCAGCTGGAACATGGTTTCAGAGTGTCTGGGAGACACGTGGGTCATTGGTCAAATTCTGTCCAGCCTTTATGTAGTGCTTTTTTCCTTCTTTTGCACCCTTGAGCCATGAGCCATGACTTCTGGCATGAGCCATGACTACTGGCATTACAGATCTGGTAGTTCATCTTTTCTGGACAAGACATCTTGTGTTGAGTGGTGAGGGCAAAGATCCCCAGAATAGAATTTGACCTAGAGTTATCAATTAAGTACTTGGAAACAAACAAAAATATAATTGTGTGTACAGCCTGTCTTGAGTTTGTGCTGGTCATAGTTTGGTGCTTTAAATGCGTCTCTAGAATGTCCTTTTCTGTTGAATAGATATGTTGACATAAAGATGACTTAAACAGTAACTCTGTGAATTAACAGTTCCCTCGGTCATGGAAACCTGATGGTGACAAAGTTCTCTCTTCACAGATTCCTTCAGGCACATCCAAAGATCTTAATTTTTCATCCATAACCGCTGCATTTTGCAAGTTGCATCTGAGTGCATGTGTTGATTTACTGAACTTGTCTCTTAAACATTAGATATAGGATTATGCAATATTCTCAATATTCAGCACCTATTTCTCATTTTAGCCAGGTAGAAGTGATGCCAGTGCCACTTCTGCTTTTATGTGACTTTATCTTTTCTGCAAGCTTTTCCAAGAGCAGACATTCAATGGGTAAAACAGATACCCATGGCACTGGCTTGTAGATCTGTCTTCTAAATTCAGAGTGATTCCAATTCTTTCATTCTTGTGGCCACAGAATCATGCCCTAATGAAGATATATATAAAATCACTGCCTTTATGCCCCAAGTTTCCCTTCCAACTTCACTGTTTACATACAAAAGCTTTATACTATTTTTTAAAGTCAGTTTAGGTATTTTTATTCCTAATAGGTAACCATTCCCCAGATTAAACCAATTTACTCAAAATTGGAAAATCAATGGAAGGGAATGAACATGCCACTTTTCCTAGTATCTTCTAAAGGTCAACGGTGATTCATGAAATAATGATGCTGTCCCCATGCAAAAAATTTAGCCTCAATCGAACAAGCATTACTGCTGGATAGTATATCCTGAAAGCAAGATCTGAATTCCCTGTGATTTTTAGTAATAGTTGATTGAATGCTTTTACTTTAAAGGTAGCATGGCAAACGGCAGTCTTGTTGAAACTACAAAGTAATTTTTGTTGTTGCTGCAAATGTTGAATGTTTTACGAGCGAGAATATAAGCCTGTTGTAAAATTTTAATGCTAAAAAGCATTATCCACTGTTAAATTTCAGTCTAATATTGACTTTTCAGGTAAGAGGCTTGGGGAGGAAGTGTCAGCTTTCTGTTTCTGCAGAAACTGCTCTGGGTTGTGCCATGACCTCTATTGTCCTAGTAGGTTGGTGTCTTCTCCCTGCTCCTGCTCACATCTATTTTGGGTAGCGACTGGTGTTGGTACCTCCCTGCTTGGCCCCTTGGAATTTGTCACCCGCAGGCAAAGATGTGCAATGCCTATCTTTAATCGTAACAGCTTTTAGGAGAAAGTGGCCTAATAATCCTATTCCAAATAATTTAGGACAGCAACATACTGTAACTATCTCTAGGTGTTTCACCAGCCCCTGAAATGGAATTATTGCAAAAGGCCTGGAGAAATGACATGGGTGTGATAGAAAACTGGTGGCCAAGCAGACCTACTTGCCCCAGCCACCTTGCGTGGCCACCTTATATTTTTCTGGGATTTACTAGCTCATTTTATTTTTTTTTTTTAATTTTAGCGTTTTATTATTATTATTATTATTATTTTGAATCATAACAACTATTGCCAGTCAAAAGAGGATTTTCTTCATTGCTCCTTGTAGGAATATTAGTTAAAACTTTATTAGCCCTGAACACTGAATAACTGTATTTGAGATAAAAACTCTTTAGCATGGATATGGAGAAGGGAGAAAGCTATTTATCATCACCGATGTGCATGGGCTTGAGGCTGATATAAACCATTTTACAGTGAGATAAAATGCTGATAAAATATATTCTCGTTTTCCATCTCTTTCAATATTCTTAACCATTGCTACATGTCGATGCTTTTGGAACCTTCTATTCATTTAAGTTACACTGACAGAATGTAAATTGCTATTTTTTTGCTTTAACTAGAACTTCTTTCAAGTTGGTATAGCAGAGGGAACAGGAAACTGGGAATATTGCCCAGTGGGAGATACTGAGATGTGGAGATGCAGTGTATCTGGAAGTTTGTGGACATACACTAGAATCTGTATTACTTTTTCATGCTTCTGAATTTTGAGAGGGGTTGCCATAATACACCCTGGGAAATTCTGTTTTTCGTACAATGAATCAAAAGCCAGATATTCACCCTAATGTAAAACAGAGTTTGGGTGTCTGCAGAACTTAGCTTTTGTATTCAATAGATGTGGGGAAATCTCAGCATGCAAAAGTGATTTTTATATCCTTAAAATTAAGCTAAATCTTTTTTTTTTTTTTTTTTTTTTTTTTTTTGTAATACTTTAGGATTAAAAGTGAATTCTCAGTAGATGCTTTATGTTTAGAGAGAGTATGAGGATGGGAAGGCCTCAAGGTGCGTGAAGCCACCTCTTCTCCATGGGTGATTGCAGAGCAGTGCTGTGCATCAGCAAGAAGGAATGCAAACTCCACAAGTCATTGTACTCTCTTTAGCACTGTCTTCATTTTACACTAGAAATATGTATCTAAATACATATCTAGAAATACAGAGGAGTTCTGAGGTCTTTTCTCTGGGTTGCTTGCCTGCTTTGTGCTCCGTGACATAGCTATCTTCGTGTTCAGAAGATACATAAAACATAGCACCAAATCAAAATCTTGTAGGGTAACAACATACTGTGTCTTAACATCTTTCAGTCGCATCCAATTTTCATGAACTAGGGTTTTCCATAACTTCAATGGAAACTGGACTTATTTTACAAGTCTGGGTGTTTAATTTAGCATGGATGGGTGAAAGTGTTTGCTCTGGTGCTATTTCCATAGTATAGTATCACTATCAAAAGCGTTAAGCAAAGAAGTCAATCACTTCTTCACCATATGCAGAAGGTGTTGAATGATCCCCCAGGCTGCATCCAGCAAACTGCTGAGTGCTGCCAATCCCTAGTGCCATCCGATGATGGGAGCAGGGGGAGGCCTGCAGAGAAAGGTTCAGCATCTTGCAGGATTTGTCTGGCCTGAATCTATCAGGGTTATTTTATTTATAAATTTTTCAGTTTCAAAATTGTTTACAAAAGTGCATGTTCCTCAGGGTTTTCAGCAAAGCTCAGATAATTTATTGAAGAACATCCATTTTCATTTTGAGAAGGCAGGTAAGGACATATTTTTGATGATTAATGTGCATTTTTTCTTGTGGGAGTTAAGCATCCTTGAATGTGTCAGCAAGAAAGATTGAAGAGTGTTAGGGGGCAAATTATATCTCCAGATAACCACTGGAGAATGCATTTTGATTCATAGACTCACAGGAGAAGGATGCCCTCCACCAAAGTGTATAGTCTAAATGACCCAATATAGAGCACAGCAGATTAAAAAAAAAGAAATCTCGAAGAAATGTCCCCAGTTTTGTATTTTGGGGATGAAGAGTCCATTTCAAAATGACGCTTGTGTGCAGCGAAAGAAAAATAATGCTCCGTGTACGCGTAGCAGGAGAAAACACTTGTGTTCCAGTAGAATCAACCCTTCCAAGTTCCCTGATGAAACAGTAATTTTATTTTTCTGCTTGCCCACAATGCTGTTTGGCCAGTGTTACAGACTCCCACTCTGCAGGAAAACAGCTGTCTTGTTTGTATATTTTAGTAGGACAGCAGTACTATCGGGAAGCTACCACCACAGCTGCATGAGTGAAATACTTGCTTTACTCCTCAGGCTTTGAGGAATAATATGTGCTCTTATTAGGAACTTCTGTGCTTAGTTTGGAATATGGTTGAATGCTGGTTTGAGATTTCAGTGCTGGGCCATCTCTAGAGAGGCTGATTCTCCATGACCCTCTGCAACCACCCCAGCATTTCAAGAAGCACCCCCTAGACGATGAGTTCTTTTGAACTAACATTCAATCAAACTAGCATTATTTATTTCTTATGTACCTCTCACTACTCACCTTTTTGCTTGGAGCTTTATGCTTTGAACCACCAGAAAACTAGACTTGCTGATGCTTATGTAGACAGCTTTTAAGCGTGAACCAATTGGTAAGCGTGTGCATAAATGTTCTTCACGGTTTTCAAACAGTTTTTCTGTGATAAGAAAATCATAGTGTTCTTGTTGGTAGGACTTAAGTTCTCTGAAGGGGGAGCAGTAGGAAATAGAAAGTGTTGGTCCACTTCTGCAGATGGCCACTACCCTCTGTATCTTTATTTTCCTTTTTAGAGATATGGGTCTTAAGCAGTCAATACACTTATTACTTACTCGATCTAAATGCAAATGCCAAAGCAACAGTACACTCTCATTTTTAATGAAAGATATTAATCTTTTCAGCAAATGCATTACACATTTGATCTTCATATTAACCTCTAAAATATTCATGTTTACTCTGATTGTAGGGAAATGTATATCTTTGAGCATATTGGCTCTGAGTCGGAATAATTATATCATTTTGTCTTGTCTTCACTGGGAAAATTCTCACTCGCAAAGCTTTGCCTTATTTTGTACAGTAAATCCTCAGATGGACCTGAGTTATATGGGCTTTTTTTTTTTTTTTTTTTTTTTTAGGACAGATATGGCAGTATCTTTTGTTTCTTTTTCCACTTATAATTCAAGGCAAACAAAAGAATTCATCCTCTACTCTTGATTAATACATTCCTTATACTGTTGTGTCTGATAGTTTTAAATGTGGGAAGCAATGGGCCTTCAGTCAGGCTTTTTCAGAGATTATTCCACAATCTACTGTATCTCAAATATTAGTGATTTTTAAGGACATGAAGGAAGCCACATTTTGCCTTTCTAATAATCTTGCTTTGTGACTGATGTCACATTTTGCAGGTCCATTGAACAAAATTATACCATCCCCCTTTATGTCATTTTTTTCTTAAATACTCTTTATAAAATGATGGAAAAAAATATTTTTATATAATAAAATCATGGAGATAAAATATTTTGGTATTCAAAGCCCAGTGCAATCTGTATTTTAGTCCTGTCAACAAAGGCTTTGTGTGACAGGTAGTTGATCTCCTGGAGCTACATTCACAAAGAAATGGATGTATTTCAGCCCTATATCCAGCTCAAAATCAAAAATAAAATTAATCTTAATCAAAATATTCTATTGCTGACCTTTATGTTTATTTCCAAATCATAAAAAATGCTGAAGCTGTTTTTATTTATTTATTTATTTATTTATTTTTGCTGAGAGGTTTTTACTGATGTCATTTCAATCAATTTTTGGTAAAAAGCATTTCACTCCTCATGTAGAAATTGTTATAAAATTGGAATAATAATTACTGCTATCAATAATACAATTGTCATATTAATCATTTTGCACCTTACAAATGGAGAAGCACGTTAGAAGTTTGCGGTGTTAGTATATTTCTGAGAGGCCAGGTATATTTATAATATCTTTGCATTTTTAATTTGCAAAGAGTCGGAATCTGCACTGCAAATTATCAGGTGATTTAGAGATGGGTTTCAGTGGTGTATGAAGACCTGGTCATTAGTTTATGTTAAGTAAAAGACCCGTTTCAAAATATTTGCAACTTTGAAATGGAGTTATTAGGGAAATGAGGCATGGGAGGGAGAAAATGCGCATTATCACGCTGGCTTATGGACGAATGGGCAGAGTTGGAAAGTGCTTGTTAGTGAGATGTAAACTCCTAATTAAAGTTAACTAACGATGAACTGCTTTCCTCTACGGCTTCAATGCAAGCAGGAATAAGGAAAGTCGATTTATGGGCGGTTACACGAATTTGCAGCCAGTTTCCTGTTGTGTTTTTGATGAGGGAGTTCATTAACCTGTCTTTGTCTTCTCAAATCTTGAAAGCGGTAGGTAAAAGACAACACATCCAAATGTAAGAAGTATCATTCTGATTGGAAATAACAAGGGTTCCCATTGCCAGAATGGACAATATCTTCATAAAAATAAGCTTCATTTGTGTAAACCCGTAGCAGCATAATTCCTCTGAAGACTTCATTATAGGAGTTTCATTTCCTTCAACACATGGTGTAATGGTCAGATTTTGCTGTTTTGTTTTGTTTAAATCATTAACAGGGACGGTGCTTTCCCTGTGAGCCCTGCGCAGCGCCTCAGCAAGCGACTCGTGGCGCCTCCTGGAGAGGGAACGTAGCTGTGGATGTCCTGAAGCAGATTCACCACTGCATTTTCCTGTTGTTCTACAAAAAAAAAAGGATTGTCTAAAACTGCTACCAATGGGGGGAAAAAAAATCCCTGAGGGAACAAAGCTTGCTCTATACAGATGGGACAGAGTGGTTGTCCTCTACAGCCACAGCTCTGTCCTGGGGATGGCTGCTGAGCCATTGGCCAACAACCTTGTGTGTCTGCTCCTGGGCGGGTTCTGCCCCTAAAGGGAGGAGAACCTGCATTTTTTAAGCATTTAAAACTCTATATTACAAGTGGGCTACATAACCACTTAAGAGGCAGAGCTTCAGAAGGCCACATTTTCATGGCAGATGTCCGTGAACAGCATAAAAATCCAGCTGCTGCTTGGAGGAATCTCTTTATCCTAAATAGGGGGATAAATAGTGGGTTATCCACCACGCCACGGAAAAATAGAAGGCTATCAACAACCAGTGACTCCAAGCGGCATTAGAAAAAATATCCATATTTTCTGCAAGAAAATGTGTGCTGGATTTCCTTACTCTCCATTTTGCAGTTTTCCATTTTGATATCCTTTCATCCACACTGTGGATTAAGGCTTGTGGCATCACGAGTTCCTGTGCAGATAGTTTGCTGATCCTCTAGACATGTCACTCACCTAAATATCATGAATTTCTGTGACACTGCTGTATTGCAAAAAGATTTTAAAAAATGTCTTCCTAAAGACATTTAGTGAGAGGCACTCAAAACCTGATAGCAGCTGCCCATATGCTTTGAATAGAGGCTGATAACTGAAAAGCGTTATCTCATTTTGTCTAGAGTTTATTTAAAAAAAAAATGAAAGGGATATTGGCTCTATGGATGTCTAGATGTTAAAATCCTACTGTGACAAATGACAAATCTCAGAGACTGGGGTAAAAAAAAGATGTACTTAACAAAATTTCAAGTGATAGATTTTGCTGAAAGAGCTTGGTAAAGTATTGCTGAACGCTGTCACATATTCTGCTAGTACAAAGGGCCCAAAAGCTCAGCTATAGGAGAAGATTGGAAAACTTAAAGTCCAGATTGCAAATATCCCATGAGTTTTGTAGAGTTTTGCTTTCAGTTCAAGGGAAAGAGGATTGGAAGGGACAAAAGGCAAAGAAAATCCAAAAGACTCCCATTTCTCATGCCTTCCAGTCCCTTCCTGCCGCTAAGGAATAAGCCTGCAAAACCAGAAATAGAGCTCTTCCCCTCAGTGTGCTGCACAGACTTATTCACCTCTTTCTCTCCAAATATCCCCAGTTTCAGTTGCCTGGATTCCCAGTTTTGTTGCCTGGATAAGATGAATTTCTTCTCACTGTGGAAGTAATAAGGAACAATATGTGTGAAGTACAAGTAGGTTAATATTGCTTGAAAACAGCTCTTGGAGCTTTCCATCTTAAAAAATGTGGGGTTTGCACCTTGCATCAAGAACCAGTACTTTTAGAAAGCTTTAGCACTGAACCTCTGTGCTATTCAGAGGGCAAAAATGAAAACATCTGGAATGAGGCTGAAGGAAGTAGAAAAAAGAATAAAACTGTGACTTATTTTCTGATTCTATTCATTTTTGTTTTAAATAAAAATGTTGTCATCAGATAAATATACAGTTATTTGTGATGTTGTGTTAGTGTAATTCGGATTTTCCAGTGCTGCTGTTGTGGAAGAAGTCTGGCATCAAAGCCATTACGTTAGATTCCTGTGATTGCCAATCAGATAATGGGTTCATCTTTCTCCTTTTATTTTGACTTTCTTTCATCTGTCTTATTTTATTATGACTTTCTATTTTTAGAGTGTGTGTAGCAAAAACTATTTAAAATGTGCTGTTCTGTAGGAGATTTTTATCTTAAAATCCACCAGAAAATTCTCCTTTCTCTCTAAATCCTGCGTAATTGTACTTGTCCTTTGTGCTAGAGTATCTAAGCACCATAGCATGAATTAAAACAGGGGTTTGCAGCTTTTGCTCTCAGGATAATTGTGTTCTGCTGGTTTCTTTAAGAAGTATTAGGTAACATTTCTCTTTTTAGTTGTGTCAATATCCAGTAGTCTCAGAGTCCATAATATTGAAATACATAAATCCATTCAAAGAAAATCTTTAGAGTACATGAATAATATTAATTTTTATTTTTGTTTTATATTCTCAGTAAATCTAGGAAAAGGTAATATAAGAAGGAAGAATGTGAATAAAGCAAGTATGTAGTATTTGAAGTATATCTTTTAGTTCTTACCACAGATAAACACTGGTAAATACACAAATCTCCTAAGAAATATCCCTTTGAAGAGACTTGGAGATGGATAAACTATTGGGGATGGGTAGACCATTGTATTAAGCACATAAAAAGGGTCATGGCAATCACATTCACTTTCTTTTTTGAACTAGGGAATCCAGTAGTATTTTGCCTGCAATACACCCATGTAACTGTTTTGCCTACTGGAGTGTTTTTTCATTGTTCTATATCAGAAAAAAAGAAAATTGAAGTCTTAATTAAAACATAGCCAGAGTATTCCATAAAGACCAATGGCAGTAAATGCTGGACATTACATACGGATTATGAATGTATACACGAGCATTTCAGAAGCTCAAAATCTGAACCGTAGAGGAAGCCATGCAATCATATGGGTGATTACGTAGGATTAAAGCCGCTCAACCTACCACGCAGGGGCTGGTCTTGGCATTATACACAAGCTATGTTCTGTTTTGATCAGGGTATGAACATTCCCTAAATTATTGATTTCCCATGCTGGAAGATCATGGCATGCTCTGTCAGTGATCAAAATACTGCTGCTTATACATAGAATACGGTTTTGCTGATCACATTTTACAGTTTGCTTTTGACACCTTTAATTTGATCTGTCTTGTAGCATGGAATGCGTTTTTAAAGGCAAGCTCAATTTCCTTTGGAGGAAATTTTTAAAGAATCATTTTCCCTGCAGAAGAAGAGCAAGGTAACATGTTCAGACACATATAAATCACCCTTAAGGGAAGATATTGCTCATTCAGAGGGTAATTTGTAAACACTTTAAGGTAGTGCTGTATTATACTATTAAAGAGATGCCCCATCTGAAACATGAATTCTGCCGTGTAGGTTGCTGGTACTGTGGTCCACTATCTATGAATGTTGTTTTTTCTTTTTCTGATGTACGACTAACTTCAGAATAAGTTGCCCGATGGTGCTGATTTGGTGAATTTTGGAATAAGGGACCAGAACCTGTCATGGTGGAGACATTATCCACCATGTAGCAATTCAATATTTGTGTCCTCTGAATTTTTCTTATGGTATTTATACTGGGGTGCTGTTGTTCTTGAGGTTCTGAAGTACACTTAGATAGTCTAACTTAGATAGTCCTGGCCACATACCAGCTGCAGAGGAAATGAAATTAAATGGTGGTGGAGGAAGAGAAGAGGTACAGTCCTTGAAATGGGGGTGTTTTCACTGACAGTCATGAAAATACTTCAGTATTTTCTATTTCCTCCAGTGGAGGAAAAAGAGTCCCGAATCTGGCCTTTGCTGCTGTGGTGAGAAGGAGGAGAAGTAAATTTTATTCCAAATGTATTTCAATTTAATAAACATCTGTCATGTATATTTAAAACTGCCATTTCAGGGTAAGTAATTATATCATCTCAAAATAAGTCCTCCTCAAAGGAGAATTGAAGTGACAGACTGAAGAAAATGAAACATGACGTTGCTCGTTCTCCCTTCATCCTAGAGCTAAAATTTAAATTAATTTTCTTCTTCTTGTCAGAAAGTATTTTAATTGGAAATTATTTTTGATTGCCATTTTCAGGGAGGAATGGGATTCTTCTAGGGTGTGTGTACAGAAGTTGTTTAGTGCCTCCATAATATTTTACTAAATTAATCATTTGCAGATACTTTGAATAGTTGAAATCAATTGCAGTTCCAAAGGTTAAACAAAAGAACTGAGATAAGCATAAAGACTTTTCGTTTGCTTTTTTGCTTAGTTCCTTACCACCTTTACATGTAGCTGCGTTGTGTTTGTTACTACAGTTACCTGCCTGTCGCGAGTAACAAATATTTGATATTAGCAGTAACTAGACTGTAAAAGTTGGATGTGCTGTTGCCATTCAGTTTGGGTTTATTGCAAAATTTTGTGCAGCTGATACAGAAGTGTTGCAGAAAAGTTGTAAAGCCAAATGCTCTGAGAAGGCGAGAGTCTCCATAGCCCATAGTGGGGAGCCCTTGGTCAGCCCAGCTCTCCTCCCCAAGGGCCATGTCCTCCTGTCACTTACGTGTGTAGTTTTGTTGTCTTTATTTCTCCTTTCTTGAAGTATTATATTTGAAAACTGTGGTGCAGCACTTTAGAAAAAAAGGATATAAAACCCTTAAGGGTTGCACTCTTTCATCCAACAGCAGAACAGCAGACCAGGCTTGCAAAACTCCCCCAATACCCAGAGATTATGTATATATGTTTTCCTCCTTCTTCTATTGAGAGTTCTTTGTAAGGTATTTTTAAGCAGGTGTGCATTTATTTAGTTGGAAACTGTGACACATGGGCAATTTCATGTGATTGCCTTGTGGCTGTCGTAAGAACCTTAGTGTGAAAAGGACAATCACATCACATGGAGAGCTGCAGATTCCAGTAAATCAGGCTTTAAGGAAAGCACCTAGGAAAATAGGAAGGGAGGCTCACAACTTGATTTAAGAGAGGATGCAATCTTTTAAAACAAAGTCAGCATTTAGGGCTGTGTAAATCAGGAGGTTGTTTTTTCCTTCGGCTGCCAAGAAGGACATGTTTTCTTGTAGCTGGAAAAAGCGAAATATTGAATACCTGGCTTCAGAGAGTTGTAATAGAAACTTCTATCGTGTTTGGCATTTTCCACTAGCATCAGTGTATCAGCTTTTTCTTTTTTTTTTTTTTTTTTTTTTTCCCTTTTTCCCATAGTTCATGCGTTTATTTAGTTTATCAGCCTCTATATGATGCAAAAAGGAGTTGATTACCTGACCTGACGTGTCAGTGTTATTCTTGGGAGGGAAAGAGGTTTGATGATTTGATCTTAGTGCCTTGGTAAGTTACTCGTACTTGAACAGATTGGATTCAAATTAAACTGAGGATATTAGTTTCCAATAGATAAGGCAAAATGTATTTCTCTTTTTTCATCTCCGAAATGATAGAAAGAAGTATGTAATTTTTGTTTCATGAAGATGGAAGACAGAAAGCTGACACAGATTTTGGAATATAAATTAAGAATTTAGATGGCATTTGGGGGAACTGATAAGCAGAAGATGCCGTGTGCTTTAGCTGGACCACAGCCTGTCTTCTCCAGTTGTATCTGTCGGAGATAAATTATATAGTATAATTCAGACTATTACTGATAAGTGTAATGGATCAAATAGAATATTCTAAATGTTTCAATAAACAGTGGTGAGAAAGGTAACTTTCTAAACACTTTCCTATTTCCTGTACAGCGAGCTCAGAAAATAATAGACAATATCTTTGGAAGAAATCATAAGATGTGCTGTCAAAAACATACTGGAATATTTTATATTTTTAAGATATATTTTCTACGCAGTTGTAATTATTGGAGGAAAGTGAAAAAGTAGGTTGCAGCGTTTTGCACATTAATATTTTTCCTATTCATATAGAGGCATACCAATATCCACTCAAAGATATTATGTCTGATTTGGGCCTTGTAGGAATTCACTCTGTGAATAAAATGAGTTGAAGGCTAAGAAACATGTGCTCACTCATGAAAGAACTGCAGGAAAAGGTAAAGAGAGGAGAAGCAGTGTGATCACTGATGTAGGGCAATCCTGGGACTGCACGTAAGACCCTCACCACCACCCGGTGGTGTGGTTGTATTATCTAATGACAGTCACTGTTGCTGCAGAAGTTGGCGAGTAGCAACACCCTTATCTGGGTAAAAGGCACTTCTGCTTCCCCAAAGAGCCCGAGCCAGTCACATATTTCATGCTTTTGTTTTTTGTCTACATGTAATAAATTCATGAAATTTCCCCTGCTACTGCCCGCATCCATCTGGATCTAAAATAATATAAATTGAGAAGAGCATGTCTAGTGGCTATTCCTACTCCATATTTTTTTCTGCTGAATACCCTTCTCCAGTTGCTTAGCTAGGTCCTCTGATGCAGAGCTGTCCCTGGCTGCATTTTGCTTCCCAAATGCCTGCTACTGTTGGCAGAGACTGACCAAGCAGAGCACAACTAAGATTTATCTCCATTCAGTCCTTCCCCAGAGTAAGGAAAAACTCAAATAGCCTGTCTGTGCATCTCCCTTTTTCTGGGTAATCCATCTCTGGAAACTGTCTTTCATATGGATAATAGTCTCTTCGGGAAGACCAGAGACTCCTGTGTTAGTAGCACACTGATTTATTCCTCTGCTAATCCTTGTGTGTCTGGCAAGAGAACAGTGTGGTGGCTGGTATACTATAAATTTTTATCTGAAAATAATAACTGGGTGGATAATGACAGAATAAAAAAGATTGGCTTTTCACTCTCTTCATGCCATTTTCTCATCTGCTTCTATTTACTTACTTTTTTCTTCTAAATTTCTAGTCTGATAAATAATACCTTTTCAGTGGTTCTCATATGGTGGTGAATTTCAATGAGCAACATGTGTTTAAGAAAATAATGTGTTTCAAAAAGTTTTCAATGTCAGGTTGAAGAAAAAGTATAAAGACTCAGAGAGGAGTTAGAAATATATTAATGCAATAATAAAAAAAAATGGGTTATTTTTCCACTCTGGAACATATCTGAGCAAAACTGCAGGAGCAACCTAAACTGTGAAGAAAACCAAGAACAGGGAAATGTGTAGAAAACAGCACAAAAAATACAGAGTGCTGAGTTAGAATTTGGGTAGTTCAGCTGTGTGTATTGGATTTACAAGTGATGGAATGAAACTGGACAAAAGAAAATATGTGGCAACATTTCCTGTTGAGATAGAACTCTGAAATGATCTTCCAAATGAATGTCCAAAGGTTTGCTTCAAAAAGAAATAGAAAAAACATCCTGAAATCATTTGTCTGTATGCTGTAACAAAAAGGTCATTCATGAGCAAGCTGCCAGTCACAGCAATTAACTTTCAGGTTGAAAATGTTTAATTTTTTACATGTAGATGTGTTTCCTAAAGATAGATTTTAATGTGCTGTGGAAAACTTGTACTGTTCTGCATTACAAATAGTTTTGAATCTCGTGTATAGTTCTGTGCTTAAGATTTCAAAAGTGTAGAGCAAGTCTACAGGAAAAAGTATTTTACAAGGCCTATGAAAATAAGTCCTTTAAAGAATCTACAATGTAGAGCAATCAGTAGATAGCTGTGTACATCAGATGTGCAGGGAGCAGCAGTGAATGTAATGGAAAAGCAAGAAGGTGAAAAGCATGCATGCTATTTCTGACGAATGCCAGTGACTCTAGTGAAGAACAGTTCATTTCTGAATATCCAGATGTTCAGATAATAAGGTGCTATTTAAAATTAGCACAAGCGTCCCCCTATCCCTTTAGATAGCACCAGATCTTTTGAAGTCTTTTAAAAGATATAAATTGAGTCCTTCAGAAAAAAAAATGCAAATCAACACATATAAACGTGGCAGAAGAATAGAAACAAGAAAGAATTTGAAATGTTATTTTATCCACATTGTTTTAGATTTTGTGAGTCATCCAAGCTTCTTCTCCAGTGTGGAAAATTGCTTCAGAAATTGCTCCAGGCAGTTAGATCAAAAATCATGTTTCCAAATTTGTTCAGACCTACTACACTTGTTCACATCTGCTCGCTGTAAATGGACACTAACAAATCCTTCAGTTTTTGTCCCAGCCTGTGAACTTCACTCAGGAAAGGTGCAGGTGCCTCTTTGGAACCTAATTATAATTTTTATAGATAAATATTTGAAAGGCTTGTATTGAGGCATTCTTCCTGTAGCTCCTTTTTTTTTAGCAGCAAACCAGTTCACAGTATGGTGAGGAAAAATAATAATAATAATAAAAAAGTTATTTCAAAGCAAGATCTGGCAAATTGTCAGGGCTAGTGGCTAGGGTCAGTATTTGCCTGTGCCACATAAACAGGATCACAGTGAGTCTTGATGGGTGTAGATAGTGACATTATAACTCTCTGGGGTGCTAAGATGGGGCTGTGGGAGGCTGATCGTAACAGATTACAGGCAAAATTTCTGATCCAGGTGGATAAAAATCTTCCGTTCTTAATGCCTTAAATAAACAGAATCAGAGGTTCAAAGGCAGCGCGCCCCTTGATTTTGCCAAGAGGTGGGACTGCCTAATTTTGGAATTAGGCTATTTTGCACTTAACTGGCTAAAGATAGATTTAAGAACCTCATTTGAGACAACTGGAATGTCATATTCAATCGCATTGGCTTAATTCTAGCTATCTCATGAAAAGGAAATGGCAATAGAGTGATGATAACAATATACCGAGTATCAGTAGAGTGGAAGTAATATTTTTAAAATATAATTTACATGAAAATGTTCCTCAAAGAAACATGGATTTCAAATACAAAGGATATGAAGGGCTTCAAATGAGCTAATGGAAGGAGGAAGACAGTGATATGTTTTATTATATCCTCTTTAATCATAGGAAAATCCATTTTCAGTTAATCAACTTCTGATATGCAGAATGATAGGTTCTTGCGAGTTCAAATAGGTGTTTCATCTGAAAAGACACCCTCTGCAGTTGGCAGTTCAATTGACCTGCTCTTTTTACACCCATATTAGCAGATAAGAAAATAATAGAAAGCATTTGAAAAACTGTCTAGAAAGAATATTGACCACCTTTTATAGGCTACAATCTTTAAGCCTACTTTCCTGTTTGTAGGTAAATTTTGTTTTGTTAGTTTATTGCAAAATGAAATATTTTGAATTTTTCCTTTATTAACAGAATGTCAATTCATTAAACAAAATATTGATTCAAATCAATGAGCCCGGGCCCTATAAGGTCAATGTTTCATTTTTGTTACTGTTTCCTTCTATACAGTTTCTTTGGATATGGTGGCCAGGACTATATTATGTTGCAGCCTTAAACATCATTTTGTAGCCTCTGATATTGTGAAGAGCTGTTTGATAATATACCAAGTTTGTAAGTCATGGCTCATATATGTTATATACTATATGTTATTTACAAAAGAAATAGTTCTGATCGTTACAAATGTTGTGAATGTTGTGAATACGAGACATCAGGTGTGCTACCCAGCTTACATGTGACAATCTCCGATTTTAATAAATCAGTAAGATTAAATTAAGACATAAAGCATAGCAGAGTGGTTTAGGTTAAAACGAGAAAATATTTTCAACACCACAGACCCTTTGGATGATTATAGTGAAATCCCTGTGCTATGCAACAAATGTGGAGCATAAGGTTGGTGTTACTGTAGCATAAAGGAACATTGGTTATATTTCAGATGAAACAAGCTGGAAACAAGGAAATGAAATGTCTAAATATTTTACAATGTAGTCTGCATAATTCTTACCCGGCGCATAGATCTCCTTAAATAAGCAATGCCATGGCAGTAACAGGGGAAGAGCTGGGCCTCTCAATTCAGTGCTTTTAGCCTGATTTAGGTCATGCAAGAGAAGAGCCTTATGAGAATAAAGTTGTTGTTCAGCTTGTACAGAGCTGGTCTGGGTTCTTACACCTCTGATTTAGGGGAAAACACAAAACACCTGCCACGAGCAAGTGTTTTATCTTACGTGCTTTAAATAATTAAAACAAGGCAACAGTATTTGCATGGGTTGCTTGAATCTAGTGCTCAACTAATTCCTCTTTCTTCATGTGCTTCTTTACAAGTTCCTACATGTCTTTCATTTTAGAGAGAAATATTTACTCCCATGATACCTGCTGTTTTTATTATTTTCTCCTGTTAATTAGGATGTCAGAAATACTCATTCCCTCGACTGAAACAGTACCCATTTCATGAAATTACCTGGCTATTACTTTTTAATCCCCTCCTTTTGCCATTTGAGCCTTTATCCTGTAGAATTTTTTGCAGAAACAGTAAGCAAGTCGAGGAGATATGCTTTACAAGGTTGTAAATTCTCATGAGGCTTTTGAAATAAACCTCCTCCTGAAAAAAAATTAGATAGGCCTGCTTATGAAATTCAGGGATTTATTTAACTGCATTAAAGGAGATAATTCTTGATCTGTCCTAGATACTTCTTACTTTGCAAAAACTTTTCTGCATGGCCTGATTTTAACTGGGCCATTTGATTTCCTGTTAACTTTGGTCTGCTCAACAAACAAGACACTGGAGATGAAATCATTTTTTAGAAGCAATTTTAAGCAAGGGAAGTTTAGTAAGAGGGTGAAGCATCATTAATTTTATCAGGCTATATAATCATAAGGAAAAATAAGTAAATAATAGAAAGGTCATCTATACTTAGAAACAGAGCTTTATGGGGCTTTCATGATTGGTATTCCCTACTGACTAGTAATTCTATCTTTCTGATTGACAAATCTCATTGCTTGCCTTAGAGCTATGAGTTTTTGCCTTCCCTAGGGCTAGCACTGAAGATGTTGAAAATGACATTTTGTCCTCAGAATTATGGAAACTTTTAAGTGTTACCTGAACTTCTCCTTGAACTTTTGTTCACCTCAGACCTCTGATGCCAGAGCATTTGGAAGAGCTAATATTACATGCTCTTGTAGAGGGATTTGGCTTTACAGTGGTGAAAAAGGAAAAAAAAATATATATATATATGTTCTTAGGATTGACATGAGATTTACTGTAGGCAAAAACAGTCAATCTGTTGAGTAGGAAGAATTTGCTTCCCATTCTGAGCACAGAAGTGTACTGAGCATTTGTCTAGATGAGGAATACAGAATCTGAAGAGTCAGGTGCTTATGGACTGTGCAAAGCAACTGTCCCTCATTAATGTTTGGTTATGCAGCATTTGTTTGCAAATGTGAGAGCGGCAGCACAGTAGATAGACTGTGCCTGTGTATACGAGGCCCTTGCTAACTTGCTCCATCTAGGGGATAGTTTTTATAATTCTCCTTTTTTTTCCCATTCATTTTAAGTCTTTTACGTCCTTTAGCGCTATTTAAATTGGGTTTACACTAGCGTAAAGAAATCCAAATCCAGTCTGTGGACAGCATAAATACACTTAATGCACAGAATGCTGTGATAATAGCTAGACACTTGTTTCACCTTGTCTCACCTCCTGACACTTAAGGAAATATATGTAAACATTTTGTGGATTGAAGGTCTGACTTCCAGGGTTACACCAGCATAGCCTCATCTTAAGCTGTTTTGGAAAATAAGGACAAGATGTGTGGTTGGCCCGTGGAAAGGCTGCTGGGGACCAGCTCTTTAATCTGTTAATTTTTGGACGAAAAGGAAACACAAAATATTGTACAGCATATGAAATTAAAGATAGCTTGCATACTGAACACAACATTTTTAAAAGGTGTTTTGATTCTTTCATATGGTAATCTAGGAATACCTTTAATTTGCTTGAATTTTTTTATGACCTTGAATTAGCAAGAGCTGCTAATGAGCTGGTGCTCACCTGCTTTGCTTGCATTGCCATTCTGTGTGTTGACTACATAGCGCAGAACTATTTTAAGTGAAAGAATGAGTAGGCTTTAACTGTAAGAAGCACATGTTTCATTACATTAGACATTGCTAATTTGCTTTAAAATTATGTCTGGACCTGAATCATAACAGTTGACTTTCAGCCAGATACACTCTTCCTTATTCATTAATACTAATTTCTAATTAACTAACGATATAAAAATATTTAATCAAGCCAAAAGTGCACAAATTCTTTTCATCTGTGATACTTGTATCATCAAAATATTTTAAAGGCCTGTAGTCGCAATAGACCAAATCATGGTCATGTTGATGCCTTAGCCACTGCCATGCATCGGGACAGAAATAACCCGTGGAACAAGTGGCACGGGACAAGAAGCCCTGGCTGTCACAGCAGCACATGCAGCTATTGAACGCCTAGGCCAAAATCATCTCGGAAACTAGATTTAGAAAATTTAACGAAATAGCTATTATAAGTATCTAAGCATTGCTGAATATAGATATATTTACTCTGTTTTCTAAAGTAGACCCTGTGCGTTTTCATTTTCTCTTTTTGAATGCCTTACAGATGTTTAATGATGTGATTAATATTGGAAGAAATTAGTGCCTTGACATATTTTTTGTTTTTACACATTAAGTTTGTATTGAGGCAATCTAGGCAGGCAGCAGCAGGGAAGAGCTCAGGACCTTGGAGGATATTTTCCATTTGCTGACATTAAAACTTGCACCTGCATGAGCTGGGCCACCATTTTGACGATGAATTTCTGTAACAACAACAACAAAAAAAAAGGACTAGAAATTGCAGGAAAGGGAGCTTTTAGTGCAAGCTGGCCTGGGTTAGGGATCCCACACGAACAGCTCCCCGTGCAGCCAGCGTCAACAGTTGCGGTTGCTTTAGATGTGCGTAATAAATATTAAACTTAATCTTCTCTATCACTGATACAGACACAGATTAAGTGGTCTGCTTTAAAGGATGATGATACTGCTGTAAAAAGCAGGTAATAAGTTTCAATGTGTGTGGCACAAGGCATTTGATTCTAGGCATAGCTACATATTTTATAGACTTTATTTAGAAATCAAACGTGAAGAGTCTGAGTACATGTCTGTATGTCTCAAATATTTATTTGTCATCCCAGCTACTGCTCGGTTAAAACATTTGGAGCTTCTATATCTGATCCCATGAGATACCCCATAAAAGAGTTTTGCCTGCGGGTATCAATATCTATATGCAACACAGCTGTTAGACTCCGCAGCGGGATGGATTCGGCTTTCATGAACATAATGAAATGGAATTTTTAAGTGCAGTAAAAGTAGACATAAGACGGCACATCAGACGGAGCAGAAGGCAGCAGTGCTCGAGAGGTCGGGCGTTCTCCATGCACTGCAATTGGGGCCGAGCTGCCGAGTAATTGGGACCCCTTTGGCTACATGTCCCCGGTGTCAGAGCCGCTTTGCGTTAGGTGTTGGAAACATCTTGAGACTGAATGACCTGTGACTGATGAGAGGCAGCGCGCAAATGAAGCGAAGGTCCTTGTTTCCGAGCGCTCCAGCTGTCAGGACGGCACTCAGTGCATGATTTATGTTGGGCTGCTTTTGAGCTTTAGCTCCTTCTGCTTCGTACTGAACGCCAGGAGAGGAGAGGGACATCACCCTGAGAGCCTCCCGCATGGCAAACGGGCTGCCCCAGCAGAGCTGAATTTTACCTTCTAAAATAATAGTAATAAAAACCCCCTAACTGCATCCCCACTCTCAATATGCACACCTCAAACATTATCTTAGCTCATATAGTAATGTTTTTATCTATCCCCTGATGCTTTGCTGATTTGGGAGCGTGTCGCATCCTTGGGTAAAGCCAGTGTGCAAAGAGCATCTGCTCTGCTGCACCATGTCCATCCCCTACTCAAAATCTTTCTAGTGGATTCAGTTTGCCTTCCAGATTAGATTCCTGCATTTTATTAGTGGTTTTGCCCTCCAGGGTCTAATAGAAACCATCTGTGAAGCTGCACACTTTTACTCTTTTGCCTTTTCTTGATTCCCACCCAAAAGGTCTTGGTATTTTAATTCTATCCTTAAGAGAGTGTGGAGAAAATGGGACAAGGATTTTCAAAGTAGTATTGAAATAACCTTATTTTCTTATCCTAGCTCTCTCCCTGACCTATAAAAAGATAAAATGCCACATTTATTCATTTTTTTCCTGCTCACCATCTGCTTCCTTTTCTCTTTAGTATCAAACTTGCAGACAAAAGACTTTTGCAACTGTCTGTAGAAAATATATACTATTCGTCTGTCATATTGCTATTATTATATCTACAACTAGTAAACAATTTTTGTAGACCATCCTATGTTTTTTAAGGACCATTCCTACATGTAGGAATATATATATGAATGGTCCTTTATCTTTCTTTGGAGACGGAGGTAGCTTTGAATACATAACAGATCCATTTGTTTTTTCTTGTATTGTGCTACTACAGCCAGGCAAAAGCAATCCCAGCACTTTGCAGAGGCACTCATAATTAAAAAGTAAGAGCAATGTAAGATTTAACTGATCATAGGTCACTGTTCAGCAGTGTCACTGCAGGGAACTGGCTTGTGCGTGTTCCTACCAGGGCTCCAAGAAACAACCCCAGTCACCCAGATATATCCAGCTGAGTAATCAGAGCCACCTTCAGGAGGCACTTGCTTTTACTGAGGACAAGTAAAAACCAAACACATTGTCCTGTCTACATCTCCTGCATGGTTAAGAGAGGTATAGCTAAATAGCACTGTCTCTGCAGGTCATGTTGCTGTGTCTTGCCTTTATGTGGACTGAGTGTGCACCTATAATGACCTAGCCCAAGGTTGCTCTTCCACATATGGGACTGTTTTGCTGTTCTTATCAATAATTACCGCCTCGTGGGGCAAGAGCACCTATTTGAAAATCTTGTAAATATGCTGCATCCCTGGGCACATCCAGTTCATCGGGTCTACCCTCAATGCTGGGGGAAGGATACTAAATAGGAGATAATAATATCATATCTCACTATAGTATTTATATATATATTAATGTATCTTGATAGGGAGGAGGCTTCTCCACATTTCCTGATCAGTGTTGTCATGTGTTTCTGTGTTTTTTTCTTTTTTAATATATTAGTTAAACTGATGCCGAACAGCAAGTTCGGGTCTGCTTTTTAGATATTGAGATCCTCATTTCATAATCAGAAGGTGCTATCTGAGCTGCTATGCTCTCGACATTTTTTCTGGACTACTTTATAGATCTACAACTGTGTTTTCCTGGAGGCATTTTATCATGTATGTCATCCTGTAGTAATTGGTGCTCTTCTACTTTTTTACTTCTTTGAAACACATGCTTTTTTTTTTTTCCTGCACTATAATAACCACCACTTGCTACCAGCTAGTTAGCCATGTCACCGGGATGCCCCAAAGCTTTTAAGTTAATCTAGAAGAGGGGCTATAACTAACAGTGCTACTTTTTAAAATCTAAGAAAAGCAGCATAGTGTGAATCTAGTTCCCTGGAGACCTGTTTTTATAATAGATTTCCACTCACCCACCTGCCTTCTGTGCATAGCAGGGAATATACTTTGTGTGATTTGAAGTGATAATTAGAAATGATGGTTGGTGGCTACAGGAAGGGCCTTGGATCCAAAGCAATAAGTTTTCCTTGATAAAGAGTTGCGCATCACCTTTCCATAAGATGGCTTAATTCTAGGATTCCTTGGAATTAAACCTGTGAGTTCCTAATCAAAGAGTTTAGAAATAAAACCGACTATATATGAGTTACAGGTAGCAAATGTCAGTATCATAGCTGCATACAGAAATACTCCAAAATGGCATTAATATGACTGTGAGAATGACAGCTAAGTATTCTTTTTATTTCAAGCCATTGAAAAGAGTTTTTTTAAAATTTTATTTCATATGTTTTAGAATGTGGTCATTATTATTCTGCTATATATTATTGGGAATCCAGGTAAGCAGAGGATCTGGGTTTGGGAATGTTTGTGCTTTTTATAAGATGATACAGCCATCCCATGGTGTCCCATGGAGAAAACTCCTTCTAAATGTAATGGGCAAAGCCAAGAGAGAGGTAATGCAGTCTCAGGCACGCACCCGGGCTTTCCAACTGTGCTCTTGCACCGAGCATACTTGCGTCTAATGGCAACCTGCAATGCCTCCCTGCCTTTAATATTGGAGAAAGTTATTCCAAGGTGTGACAAACGTAATTGGGATGGCACCTGTTTGAGTAGTGTCTTGTCTGGAATTTAATTTGGCTTTCCAAATTAGCATGTTTCATTACTGTCCTTTTCCCAGTGATAAACAAGATAATTCATTTTGGGTATTTCTGCACTACAGAAACATAAAAATTTGTCAGCTGTAAATTGCTGTAGGTGTCATTAAAATTCTCCCTAAACAAGCTGAATATATTCCACATATTTTTTTCGGAGACACTTGCAGCTATTTTTAAACCACCTGCTGTGTCTATACATATTCAGACCATAATGGGAGGCACTGCTGAGCAATTCAATAGAAAATCATTTAAATAGAGAGGGACATAAGAGCAAGTGTTAGGAAGTTCAGTAAGCTAATGCACTAGTTTTAAGTCTTGTCCCCCCTGCATTCTTCCACACGGGCTCTTTCTTTGCATGTCTGGCTTTAGATTTGGCTTGAATGGCACTTGCATAATTTTGGCATAATTGCCTTCCAGTCTTAGGGAATTTTCTCTGTCAGGAAATTAGTACCTTGTAACACTGAGGGAAATCTTATAGATTGTCTTCAGAGAGATCTTAGCGAAGGTGTGCAGAGCAGTTGTTTGTAAGAACAGAATTATAGCAGCTAAAGTGCATGGAAGATTGCACAGCGTTTGTCATGGGCTTTCGGTAATAGCGAGAACTCTCTCACATATTTGCTCAAACTCCTCTGTAATGTCTGCATTATGATATTTTTCCCCTTTTGCCCATTTCTAAGAGTACATAGTGGCTCTTTGCATCTAGCCCTATGTCTTGTTCTTAAAAGAGACTTCTTGCAAAACAAACAATAGCTTTTTCATGACAACTTCTTCCAAACAACAGGAAGAGAGCTGGAGAGAGAGGATAGGTACTTTTTTGGACCTCTCTTCTCTTTGTGAAGGCATTTTATAATTTGTCTAACGTTCTGGATATAAAGACTTATCTACATTCACACCAGTAGGTCTCTTTTTGCACTTTCCTATTCCTATGTTCAAGCTGATTTTTAGACAGACTCAGAGCAGTTGGGCAGTGAGTGACAGTGAGTGGCGTTTGGTGCTGTCCAGCTAATTGGAAGAGTCCCTAAAAGACCCGTAATGATCAAGTGCACTTCCTAATTAAATCCTAGGTGCAGCAGAAGCCATGGCAGGGTGGGCATTGCATTGGATAAGTGATTGAAAGTGGTGCCCTGAAGTTAGCTTCTACTGGGAAGCTTCACAAGCCTGGAATGGCTGCGATAAGACTGCATTATATGGTAGCCTCAGGAGATATGGAGAAGCTGTTAGCCATGCTGTTTATAATTTTCTTGGGTTCATTTTTGTTCATTTAAAATCAACACATTCTGAGTTGGATTTGGCAAAGCCTCCACAGATGGGCAAGAGAGAAAAAAAGGAACAAGAGTTGAATTCATGCGGGTTAGCAATTAGTCAAGGAGCCACCTTAGGAGCAGCACAGAGTGGCAGAGGTTGATCAGAGCAACTTTGGGCTAGCAATGAACAGGTTAATTCTGGGTCAGGAACTGGTGCAGAGGGCTCAGCACATCAAGGAACTGCAGGTAATTAGCTCTGCTGATGGACAGGGCTGATTAGCTGTGCTGCAGGGTGGTATCACCAGAGCTCTAATCCTTAGAGGGCACAAGCAACATCTTTGGCTCGTGCTGCCCATTGCCGTTTGGAGTTAACAGCACGCTCGGCGCTCACAAAAGCATCTTGCTTTGCTGGGCTGCATTGTCAAGTTAGATGTGCCTTAGGGTGATTTGGTAAATCAGACTTATTGGGAGGTCTTAAAGCAGGAAAACCGTTCTTTCCAGAAATAGCAACAGTGCCAAAAGAGACAGGAGAAATATTTGGGCCAGGATCAATAATCATTGTCAGGCAGTGCCTGGAAGGCAGTACAAGCCGGTGCAGTTTAGCCTTAGCTGCATGTTCGGCTCTTCTGTAGTGTATTTGTAACTGAGTTGCTGTATGACAAAATCATCTACCCGATGTGGTGCAAAAGGCAGTGCTAGGGAAGCTGCCAGCGAACAAGTAGCATCAACCTGAGCCTGGGCTGCCCGCAAAGGATGGTGGTTGAAATTGAACCTCCTCCTCTTAAAATTAATGGTGAATGTGGATTAATTTGATGAGTGCAGGTTTAAGGTCTGTGTATGCAGAATGATGAGTCTATGGCTATATATAACAGTAAGGAATTTCTTATTGCTTAGATCATGGATTGTTCAATTAATTTCCCACTTAAACTAAATGGTTGGCCAAAATGACCTGAACTACGCAGGCAGTATATTTATTTAATCTTAACTTTATCTCATAAGAAGAGGTTTATCATATTTAACAGTCTTTCGTCATTAGGTCAGTAATAGATTGCAGTTTGCACTGCTGGTCACTGAATTTCCATTATCTTTGGTTTTGGTGTATAAGTGGTCATTTTTAAAAGAGAGTAAATTATGAGAAAGTAAAATAAATTCCTAGAAAATAAATCAGAAGACTTGTTTTTAGAGGAAAAGGTGCAGATATTGCAGTGTTCAAACAGAAGGGAAGAAAATGGGGAAAGGGGTTTGCTGGAATGAGGTAGCTGATTTTTAAAATTTAGAGAGACAGATAGGAAAGGGAATACCATTTCTGAAGCTAAAGGGATATGTTAGATATTCTAGATTAAAATTCAGTCTATGCAGGAGAAATAAAAGGAATATCCATCCCTCCCCTGAAGCGTCTACTCTTTTTGCAGACACAAGTAGTCTATGAGCAAGACAATCCTGTTTGATTTTATTTTCCTATGGTATGTTGAAGCTGTGAAGTTAGAGTTATTATCCAGTAGTTTTCAAGCTTGACATAATCTGTGTGTTATGTCAGTCTCCTCTGCTGAATCCATCTGTTTTGAAATCCATCTGTGTGGAAATCCCATGTTTCCAAGCACAGGTTGTTCAGCAGCAGTTGGGAAGGTACCTGCTGCTGAGAGAGAAATTCCCTCATTCTCTTTGCTTGTGGTCCCAAATCAATATCTAAGTTGTTTATTTACTGGAGTAAATCTATGTGAACACCTTAAAGAAGCTGTTTTCCTCTTCACCTTCCTATCCTCAAATGTAAATGTGGTCTGCCAGTATCCGTACCTTATTTTAGTCTTCATATAGGATTAAGTGATATGCAATGAAGGTTAAAGGACTGAATGTCTTTACTGAATAAAAAGCTGGTTTGTGTTAGGAATCAGAAGCTATTTCAAGACACATGGATTTGCAATTATAGTTTCTTAATGGGAATTAGGGTACTAGAATCATCTGCTGACACTTCCACAAATTTGCTGTGACCTGGGGAAATACTTAAATACCTTGTGCTTTTTCTCCTGCTGCTACATAAATTTCTCACTGTGTTGCATCTTTATATCAACTGTTTTTTGTTTTCTTTTTAGTCTTGCAATACCAAATGTAAGCCTCAGCTACAGAATGTGACTTAATGATTCTGAGAATGATACATCAGATACTGGCCTGATATTTCTGGAAATCTTTTAATTAATTTCTATCATGTCATGCCATACCTCTTGCTTTAGAAGAAGTTGTAACAGTTGGAAAATACTATTCCACCACCAGTTTACATTCAGAGATTTACTTAATGTCAGAATTAGTGGCATCCTCTTGTCCTACTGCAGGTGAATCAAGGTTTGGAGCATCGAGTCCAGTTCTGCTTCTGTTTAGTTGACAATAAATCACCCCCTGAGCACCGTTGTGCACAGTCACCTATACTTTTGTTGTTAGAGCTTGTTTAAATTTCTAATGAAGTCACAGAATAATATATGCTCATATTATGGTTTCATTATACAACATAAAATGTCTGTGGAAAAATACATCCCTATTTAATCATCAGTTTGATGAAAAGTTTTCTCATTCACTGACTAATGCTCCATCACTTTGATACCTTACAGTCAGCTTTTGCATTCAGCTCATGTCCTCAGTGTCTACAAAACAGCACAGACAAATAAGCCGGTGTCCAATACCATTATAGAGTATGCTGTTAGAGCCCATATGGTGTTACTTTCTCAAAAATAAATCACACTGAGATCTGTTGAGTACATACAGAGTCCTTTTCCAGTCCTTCTTAGAAGAATTGGTCTACCAAAATATTTTAGAAGGGCAGTAATGCATGCTTTATAGGAATTACATAAAACAAATGAACCTGTGGTGGATTAACATTCACGACATTAATACAAATTGTATTTTAATCACTATTTAGTAAACCACAAATTGTAATTTACTAGTTAATTTGAAAGGAGAATTACAGTACTTGGACCACTTCTACAGCTGACAGCTTTTAGAACAAGAAATGCATTTCCTGCATAGTCAGCATATTTGTACAAATTCTTTAATGTAGATGCTGGATAATCCCAACTGCCACCTCAGGTCTTGACCGTGTACTTATATGCACTGTGCAGACAAGTGTCTTGTCTCTTGGGCAGCAGAATCCTTCCCTGCACCACTAGAAAAACAAGTGGAGGTTGAGCATCTCAGTGGGGTTTTGTTAGCTTTCATCAATGCTCAAAGCTTCCTCCAGGCACACAAGGGTCATCCAGGCACCTGGCAGGCAAGAAAGCTTTTAGAACCATGTACTCTTTCATAAAATGGAAGCAAGCTATCCTTTTCAGTGGCAAATAAAATAAATACACTCTCTTTAAAATATCAGAGTAATAATCTGGGGCGCGTTTTCCAGCTCCTGCATGCTGATGAATGTAAGGTTGCTTACTGTCTTTGCAGTGGTATGCAAATACAGGACACCCTATCTTGACGTATATGAAAGGCTTATCTGCTGAAAGTTATATTTATAGTTGGTCCCAGATGCAGCTGCTTTTCTTTTCATTTAATTCTTCTGTTTGGGGCTTTCTTTTGGCATAGCAAAACCTTTAGAAACATCTAGTGTATAGGAAAAAATGATAAGTAAAAAGGCTGAGGTGAAAGATGGGCTGTGTGAGGCGGGACAGCTCACAGGAGTTGTGTCAGGATTTGCTCCAGGTGGAAGAAATCAATATTAAGACAAATAATATGGATGGACTTCTCCTTCCCTGTCTTTGAAGGAACAAGCAGCTTCTCTGCATTTGTCATCTTTGAACTTCAATTCTAACAATTTTCACAATTCAAGATTTCACCAGAACTTTGAAAAAAAAGTCCTGAGTTTTAAATATCTTTGTAGAGCGGATGATAAGGAACTGCCCCTGAGGAAGAAAATAAAAACATGAAAGATTCCTCCAGATGAGAGGACAGTGTTCTGGGCTAAATGTCCAACTGGGATCTCTTTATTTTCTGATTCTGTGTTTTACAGGGTCATTTGAAAAGTCACTAGTTTATTGTATAGTACTGGAACAAAATGTGAAACAAGGGAAATCTCTATATGATGCAAAATCTATCTGCTTTTCAAGAGCTGTCAAAGTGAAAAATGAAACCACAAGTTTGGCCTTTAAAAATATTAATTTATTTTAAAGATGAAATGTAAAAGGGACTGGGAAAGAAGTCACTTATCTTTAGGAAAAAGCAGGCAAGGCTAAATCCTTATCATTCCTCCTAGATCTGTAATGGCACTTTCTTGCCACTCTTAAATCTAAAAAAAGGATTGCAGGGATATAATTGTTGCTTGCAATGGTCATAAATCCCTGCAGCATTGTCATTCTGTTATTAATGAGGCAGTCATCAAATGTACTAACCAGGGTTTAAAGTATTGTATTTTCTGTAGCCTTATTTGTCACCTTTTATGAGTGATGTGGAAGCAGTTTGGTGCTGACCTGCGGCAGTTCTCCTGCATTGCAGCCATGTCTCATGGACAGAAGAAAGCACTAGCCATGATGCAAGTGGTGAATATTTGATTCAGGCTGTCAATATCCAGCTGCATATAATGCAGAGTTTTTACTGAAAGCCTATTTTTATCTAAATAAGGCCTTGGAGGGCATCCTGAATGTTTTAGGCTATTGATTCCACACAGCAAAATATGATCAGCTGATGAATCTACAGCCCTTGTTCCTAAGAAAATAGTACTGCACACAAAGATTTCTGTACAGTCCTAAATAATGTCTTAATACTATTTCTTGAACCTTTCAATAATTGTCAAAATATGCCAGTTTTTTCTCATAAATCATATATTCTCATTTCCTATAAATGGCTAGTTGACTCTTGCTACCTAAATGAAACTCCTTTAAAGACATGTAAGTCTTTAAAGACCATACGTACAAAGTACGGTTCACTTCGCTCAGGAAAACAATATCACCTTCACTCCTACATTGCCAAAAATACTTCTACCCACCTAAGGATGCCCAAAACTGTTATACACAGTCATTTTTATTCATATCTGCAATTTGTCTAGACTCTACCTTTATCTTAATCCAATAAAAAGCAATGTAAAGTTCCATCTTGTAGCAGTGGATTGCAGCCCAGACATCTCACTGTCCCGACCACAGTGCTTCCTATGAAAAATAAAGGTGAACGAACAAACTCCCTTATAAGTTGATAAGCAAGGCCTGAACAAATACGGCAGCACTAGAAGCTCCAAAAAAGGATTTTAAAAAATGGAGGAATTTATTAAGAGCAGTGCAGGTACCTTTCTTATGGCCTGCAAGACCTTTATTGAGCTCTAATCATCCCCTTGCAAGTGTTACCATTGCTGTGAGAACTCGCTTTGGGCTTTTTCTCCTGAAATATTTGTCCTGAGTCAACAAGTGCCAGGTAACTTCATGTCTTCAAAACAAGTCTTGCCAATTAATTTTGCCCTTATGCTGTCATTCACAGTCTGTGCTAACTGCCAAGGAGATTAAAGCTAAATTTTCAGCACAATAGGCCTAAGCCACAGCTTTTGTTCCCCTAATATTTTTTTTTCTGAGATTAGTCCACAGTGTATATTGAACTTTCAAATTATTAATGTCTTCAAATTTGCCAACACAAAATGCCAGGCTGAAGTTAACCTAATCATAAAATAGTGATTTTAGTAGTAAAACATACAATATAATACTGTGATTACACATCAAAAAATATAATATGCTACTCAACATCATTTTCTTTGAAACATGCCTATGATAATGAGTTTCATTTATTCAAGTCATTTGGATTTTTTTTTTCCCTTTTGTGCTTTCTCCTACCACATGCCTCAAATTTGTGTTATTAGGCTGCCTCCTTGGAGTGGCAGTGACTGAAAAGCTGCATGATCAAGAGCAAGAAGAGCAACCCCAAAGTGAAGGACCCTGAAAGTATAACAGTACTAGCACCACTGCAAACCAAGAGAAGTAAAGCGTTTGGTTTGTCACTTGTATTCATAAGTACAAGAATGTCTCTTTCTTTCTGCAATGTAATTTTCCTTGCAGCCAGTTTTAATATTTCAGCCAAGAGGAAGTTCAATATAGAAAGATATTGCAATGAATATTTCCTGTTGTTTTATTTCCTAACACTATAACCAATGAGGCAAATAATCCATGACCATTAAGCTTTCTATATAAATAATTGGAATGTATACAGAGCTGCACAACAGCATGAATAATGTAGATCTCTCTTTAGGCCTTAAAAGGTTGACACATACAGTATTTTTCAAGCAGGCATGTTGATTCTTCTGTCTTGAGCTATGTAATATTAATATGTTCTTATGAGCTCTTCAGAAAAAGTTGCGTATCCCTTGACCATTGAGCAGCTTAGAGTCAGCTTTGAAAGCAGGTCTAAGAGTTTCATTTTTCTTTCTTTCTTTCTTACTGTTTTTTTCTTTCTTTATTTATTTTTTTATTTACATAGTGAATTTCAGGCATGGTCCTCCAGATAAAAATGGTAGATCAAAAAAGACATTGCATCCATCTGAATACTTACAAGTGAGACTTCATGTGATGATCAGAGCCTTCTCACATCAAATAAAAGAAAGCAATTAATTCATAGGAACAAAGCCTAGAGGCTTAGAGGATTTAAAGTTTGTCTCAGGAAATAAACCTGTGAATGTTCAGTCTTTAGGAGATTTAATAAGAAGAAATATACATCCAAACCAAACTGCTCATGCAAATATCCTTAAAATTTATTTTCTTTAAAATTCAGGGGCAAATGTTCCAAGTGGAAACTCTCAGTAAAGAAGTAATTAGCAATGGACCTACTTTGAAGCCATGTCAGTTCCCTCTGCCTCCTCTAGCAATTAAGCTTCCATGTTAACTGAATCAATCAGTAAAGGTTATAACACATACATATAAAAAAAGAAAACCTTTCAAACCGTGTCTGATAGACCTCGTGCAACTGCATGCGTGCCAGTTAATGAAGTATGGTGCACCATGAAACGTGGGCTTCTGCTTAGTTTGTAGGCTTTCTCCTCTTTCTTTCTAACCTGTAATCAAGAGATCTTTTACAGCTATGAATGAACTGCATTTCCTGATAATTTAGTGCTTGTCTACATGGGAAAATGAGCAAATGGAGTAATATCGTGTGAATTTAAAAGACACTGGTTACCTTACAGTAGCATTTAGCAGTAGATACCTTCTACTGCCTGATGGGAAGCAGTGCTCAGTGTGCGACTTGCTCATTCCCTGCATTTGAAATATTTTTGAAACTGAAAAGAGAAAGCTAGGCTGAAGGAAGGAGAGAATACGGGAAGATAACTGAATGCTGCCTTGAGAATCTGTGGCCAGCATTTGCATTTCCTAAGAGAAAGAAAGAGTTGCTAAATTTTATTCTACTTCCCTTTAATCTGGGTAGTGTAACTTTGCATTTTTACATTAACACATATCTAATATAAAGTTTATTTTACATTCTCATGAATAAATGCATTCCTGCTTTGATAAACAAGATATTACCAGGGTTAGGATAATAAACACTGTATAAAGGCAGTCATTTCTCAAGTGTCTTCTCCATGTGTTTATTAAACTAATTATTTTTCTACATGCCTTCTAGCCTCCCTTCCAATCAGCTTCACTTATTATAATGTTAAGTCACTCTTTTTTACCTCTGGAAATATGTTTGACTTTAAGTGACCTAGATAGGCTTTTAAAGCAGTGGAAAATTCAATACTATTTTGCTTTTGTTTCTTGTGAATTTTAAATTTCTCTATTCTTTTTCTTCCTCTCTCAATAAAGTTTATGCAAATATTATTAAAATTTGTAATGAGACTAATATTTGTTAATCTCAGTTCAAATAGTGGATTTATATTAAATCCTAGTTCCAAACATTTCTGTTGAGAGAGGGAGAAATGTATGCTTGTAATACTTTCATTACCATGCTACTCTTGTTAAGCTTGAATTGTCATTATGATTATACACTCTAATTTTTACTATTCAGTACTAATTATATTCAAATCCCATTAAATTTACAGTTGCCGTGCCCACTTTGATTTTCCTCTTACAAAAATGTTTTGAAGTAGTTCCAAGACGTGAACCTGATTCTGCAACTCTGACTCATTTGTTGGTTTCAGGAGGAGATTTGTGCGTATAAATTAATTATGTGACTAAGAGTTTCTTAGATTCATTAGAGGTTGTGGAGCATTCCAGAATGACAGTTTCTGGTAATCTCTGACCTGCAGAAATGGCAGGATTAAGATCTTAATCTGACTGAGCATAGTATCAAACATATTGTTGATTCTGAGAGCTGTTAAAGGGCATCCTTAAACGTGACTTGCAGGTTTTGTGCATTCCTCCAGTTTGCATTCTAGACATAACAAATGCGAATCTGTAGAGAGTTGAAAAGGTGCATCAGTTATTTATTTGGCATTATCACAAGTCTTTATGAGACGTGAGACAGTAATATGAAATTACATTTGTCTACATGTGTCTAAGATGCACTGCACTGGAAGGATTTTGACCCAGTTTGTTTCACACTACTAAAAACTCCTGCCTTGCTTGTGGGCAAACTTGCTTATCAAAACATTTGGAGTATTGCCAGAATTTATCTATACTGTAGCTTGGGATCTGCCTTCTGCCGTATGAGCTATGCTAAAACATCATGCCAGGGAATACGAGAGAGCAGGGTATCTCTTTGCTATTCGGAGCTGGCACTTGGGCATCCAGGAGTAAGCAGGCACTATGCACCATGGATGGGAATGAGTTGAGTCCCAAAATGACCAGATCAGGAGTGTGCCACTGACACATGGAGCACAACTTGCTCCTTGCCAGCAAGGAAAGAGAAAGCGGGACAAGACTGTGCCTTAGAAAAGTGCTTCCCATGGCTAACTGCAGTATGGGAGGGCCTCTCAGATCTAGAGATACAGCTACAGTTTAGCACTCTCCAGCTTTGAAATGTTCTTTTAATATTGATACGAATGTCTCTCCCCAAATCTTCAAGGGAAGCCAATGTTCTTCCCTTTCCTTTCTTTCCCTGCTAGCCAGGCCACTCACACCGTTCTCTCCTTTGTTAATTTACTGCTTTTAGTCTCCAAGAACTGCCTGGAAACAGCACTGAGGTTTTGCAGAGTGCTTCTTGCACTCCCTCTGTCATCACTGCCCAACGTCTGCTCACTCCTTGTTCCACAATTCCCAGACTTGCTTCCCCACAGCTGCTCCGACATGGCAGATACTTGAGGAGTCACTCACTTGCACTTTGTTGCTCCTCTATAGGAATTTACCTCTGTCCTTGACACTTCTTATTTCCTTCTTAATTCTGCAAATTTTCAATGATCTCTATGGGGTGTTTTGGGAGTCTTTATGAAAAGGTACTCTATATAAATCTGCATGGTAGAGTAACAGGTCCCTAGATTATTTCTGACATTTGGTGGCATGAACAAAGGATTTTTTGATATAATGGAATAGAATAAAATATGTTCTGCAATCTTAGGTCACTATAACCTGATTTGTAATGATTTGATACCTTTTACTAAATTCTGTTTTTTTATAGATTCTGATTTTTTGTTGTAACAAAACAGTTACAAAGGGAAATATTATAAAATGTTAACTGTACATTTCACTGTTAAAGCGAGGTCTTAGGACTTTTGTGAGTGAAGCGTCCTGATTAAAATGATGCTGTTGTCTAATAACAATGTTCATCTTATTTGAAGTTTTGGGGCTACCAGTCATGTAACCTACCAAGAAGATGTTGTCTTCTAATAGGGAAATGCTACCCTTAAATCATTTTGCTTGCTGGACGTGGGCATTGAATGTGTTTCAAGAAACTGTTAGAAACTGGCCTACGTATAACATGGAGAATCTAGGTTTGGACAAATCACTGCTGACTGAAACAGTGAGATTCATCTCATTTAGTTTACTGTCTTGTAGGGACTTCTGTAATGGTGTGTCAGTGGAGAAGAAGGCAGCTTTCAGTGTAACCTGTTTGTTATAAATACTTATTTCATGATTAGTGGAGTCCTACTCTGAGGGTGATGTGTGTGCCTCCATAAGAGGAAAGACCTCAGACTGCTGTGCGTTTCTGCTGGAAGAGATGGTTCTGTAGTCGGGCTTCTCATAGGGCTCGGTGACTCAGCCCTGCTGAAGGCCAAGGCAGTTTTCCTGTTAACGCTGCTGCTCTCTGGCTGCGGACGATCACAGTCCTCCTTGATCTGTCACAGCTCAGAGCTCCTGACAGAATCCAGCCTCCAACAGGAAGACTAGGAAAACAGGTTTTCAGGAGCCTGCCATGAATTCTTTATGGTGATGATGTATAGGCAAAGCAGGCAAGGTTAGCCAAATATTTACTTTCTAAAAATGCTGTTATTGTAGACAAAATTTCTAGTGCGTGTCATGGCACTGAAGTGAGTAAAAATATAATGCACTGCCTTTTAAGCAGAATTTCTTTTAATGAGACAAAGTCTTGAGTAAGAGAGTTGGCCAGAAATTACAATGGAAAAAAACAGACAGTATTGTGCAGAATGGCAATCAAGTTTGTACCCATATACTATTTCTTATTATTTAAACCATTCGTCCTATATTTTATGTCATATATCTGCCAAGATCCTGATTCATACGCTGCTTTGTGAAATTTCCTATTTGACATAAGAGCTTTCACTCTTATGTTAAATTCTTCTGCATGCATGATCATCCTACTCATAGATTTTTTTATCTTTAGTTTTTATTGTTTTTCCCATAGATCCTCACACTAAATTCATACTCTAAGTAGATTGTATCTTGGTGTGCTAGTAAAACAAATGAATTAGAAATCCATTATTTCTTTTATAGCGAATAAAATAAAAGGAAAAAAAATAAAAAAGGAAAAGTTTTTGATGAAAGACTTGTGAAAAGAAGCTACATAGAGTTCCAGTACAGAGACATAAACTTAGAAGAGGAGCAATTCATAGCAGATTAGCATCCTTTAGTATTTATCAAAGCAACTGTGCTATAGTGCAATAGCCAGCACAGAAATTTGAGGGAGTGTTAGAGACTTAGTCTGAAAGTGAGAATAACTTAAAAATCTTGGCTTACTCACAAGAAAATAACATCTGGCCTGGTGGAATTTTTTTGAGCTACCTACCTTATTGGCAGGTGGTCTTAGAAGACATAAGGAGGATTATGAAGAGGTTAACAGAAGCAGAACTTCCTAAATAAGTCAGAAAGTGAGGGAGTTCCAAATAAGGCATTTAATTATTTTTTATCAGGAGAGAAAACTGATAAAAAGATACTTAGGATTAAGTCAGAAAAAGAATGAAATTGACTAGAGAAAATTTAAATGGAAAGTTCTGTTGTTATGTCTTTCATTGGGAAGTGAATCCTATGGAGGAGTTGATTTTTCACCCCTTAGTGTGATAAGCCTTTTGTAAAACAGCAATAGTATAATTGAAATCCATTTTACATCATTTTCCCTTGGATGATTTAGAATTAGATCAATTTATATTCTATGGGTATAACCCAATGAGAGGATAAATGCAGCCAGTGGAATTGTTTTTGTCCATGGGCGAAGCTGGTATCATTTACTGATTCATTACACTCGCGGCAGGGCGCATTACTTCTACAGCTACCTGGAACTATTACTGGCACCAGAACACTAAACTAAACTAAGATTTGCATAAAAAATTAAACTTAAAGGGAAAATTATAATGGTGATTAAAACTAACATTTGATGACTCTTTTGATTAGAATACCATGTTTAAGTAGTAAATGGTTCAAAGGAACGTGGACTTTTTTCCCCCTCCAACTTAGAATGCACCTTTTTAACTAGCCTATTAGGTACCTGATAATATGCCTGAAATAATAGGCAGTACTGCCATTAATATTTAATAATATAAACACCAAGCAAAGGTTATACAACTGGAATCATGGAATATGCCTTTTGCTTTAGAGTAATAATTTTAGAAATAACCTGTGTTGCCTAGGCCCGGTGATGCATGGTTGTCATAGCAAGTCAGTAATTGAGTTTTCTGTGCGTTTTGACCACTGGTACAAATTTGCAAAGCAGATTACACAGCAGAAACACAATTTCCATCCTGACCTTTATAACATTGCTTTCTGTTGTGGGAATTGGAATGTTTATGGAGGGAAATATAACCTAACTGCACCTAATTTGTAAAAATGTGATTTCTGATGTTAACCCCGTAAGCTTCATTTTGATTCATTTGATAACGGATTATGTAAAGACTTTGCATTAGGGAGGTATCATAAAACTTATTATCTTTTATTACCTAGGCAGTGAATATTGGTTTAGATGATTATAAATTGAAACTCCAGGAAAACTTTCATTTTCGGCTGGTGTGCAAAGGTCCTCGAGAAACCCATTTCCCAGTGATCAATCACAGATCTTAATGAACAAGTGGCCTTGTTCCCGTTCCTGGGAAGAAGTGGGACACTGGAATAAATATTTTGAGTTTTTGTGGATCTAGAGATGCTACTTGGGGTTGGGAGGAAGCATCTCATGGTTTCAACTTTATTGAACTGTATTCATCTTTGGTGAGATAATAGGTTGTTTCATGGTGGCAGATCACAAAATAATCAGCATTAGGTGTCACTTAGTTCCCTGTAATGCAGTCCTGTAATGCAGTCCTTCAAAGATGGGTGCTGATAAGTGGAGTTCAGGAGTATACAGCCCAACAGTGTCCAAAATTATAAGCTGGTATGTGTGGCTTGGTAGGAATTTAAGGAAAGGGAAGAGCCAGTGTTAGGTTCGAGTTGAATGTCTTCAAGTTTTACCTCAGAGCCACTTCCTGAGAGCTTTAGAAGATAAAGTCCAGACTCAAAAGAACTCAAGGCATTTTTTCACCATTTTCTTCTCCTCCCCCTTTGGAGACACATTTCATGGCAGACTTTTATGAGAAGGCATTTTTGCCTTTCTGTTCAATTCAGGATCTTCCCCTAAAGCCAGCAGAAAACATTACAGTACTTCTTGAGCCCAATCACACTGAAAAAAGAGCAAATTCAAATTCTGACAAGCACCAAGCTTGACAGAGCCAATAGCTTCTCTACTCAGCGAGGGATTCTTGTGTTTCAGGGTATTGGATATAACGGGCATTTATCCATGAGATTGCTGATAACCCACACTGGCTGCCGTCCATGTGATGTAGTCAAGCAGTTTGTTTCCAGTAAGCATATGGGAATGCTGACCAGCTGCATGTTATTGCTGCTGTATCAAATATTTATACTGTGCATTGATTTTTTTGCCTTTTTTCTTTTGCATGAGTTAAATGCTCTGAACTTCTTCCATAGGTTTCTGAAGTCTGTTTTGCACAAACCTAGGCATGGGCATCCCATTACTATTACTGGTGAACAAGATTTCTTTAATTCTAATGTGATTTTGTATGCAAGAAGGAACTATTGCTTCTACCTACCTGTTTTGAAGAGTTTTGGGACATTTTCTCAAAGTGTGTTTTGGGATTACTAGCTCTTTGCCCATCTCTGTGTGCTGATCCTTATTATACGACCTTCCCACCTTTCCTAGGCTTAGGGAATTCTCTTAGCACATGCATACTTTAATTGAGAGATCCTTGCAAAGCTGTCATTGCTGATAGCTGTGATATGTTACCATAGTGGAGAAACTTGTCTCTCTCTTCCTGCTTTTGGATTTAAACATCCTCATTTGTAGCTGTGGCAGGAACAAAGAATGATTCAATAATCAGCAACTAATAATGTATTAGAGCAACTTTGCCCTTCTTTCTCTTCGCAAATTGTCTGCAAACAGATTGCACAACTCGAGTGTGTTAATGGCTGGGAATTACTTGAATGTTTTTCAGCAAATATCTTTTGGGTTGCAGATTATTTGAATTGTAAATGGGGACTGTTCAAATGAAATATATAATTAACACTGTAAATAGAGCTGATGGGGTACTACAGAACAGTTTTTATGGGAAAATATCGATTTGTCAAAATGAACACTTGTTACAGAAACATACTGATTTGGAAAAAAATACTGTTGAAATAAATGTAATCCAGAAGAGATTAAATATAAAGTGTCACAGAGGGTGAGTTACTGAAGCCTCCTGCAAGGGTATTACCAGAGGCCTGGGGAGGAGGATGATTCCCACACCCTCCCCACCACACTGGCAGCTTTTCCAACCAGACATTCAGCTTTTGTCTTTGGAATGATTTGCTTAGCAGCATTTTGCAGTCTTCAAAAAAAGATGATGTTAAGGCCTGAAAAGTTGCAAGTACCAGGGAAACTATATATAATCCATATATGAACTCAGCTTGGTATATAAGCAATGAGGAACAGGTGCAACACTGGTTTCAATACCCATCCAGCAACCTGGTGGCAATATCTGCCAGCAGGGATGGCAGGGCCTGCAGGGACATTTTTGGTACGCAGAAATTGAAGTGTTTACCTACATCAGCCTTTAGACTATGATACATATCTGTTTTTTATTCAGAGCTGGTGCTAGGGAGCAGATGCTTGCTGAAGCTATTGGGTGCTGCTGTCAGCAGGCTTGGGTGAGATGAGCGTGGCAGTCGTAGTCCTGACACCGCCGAGTGTGTAATAATAAGGCAGTGATTGCACGGGCAAAAATCAGCCTGGGATGTTACATGGTAATTGATGCTTTCACGTCCGAATGAAAGGTTTCTGCAGTACTTTTTTTTTAATTAGGAGGAACGACTGAGTTTTATTATTGCAAAAAAAAAAAAAAAAAAGAAAGAAAGAAAGAATTATAGGCAGTGGCCCGGAGGAAAGCTGAAGTGTAGCTTCTGAAAAAAAAAAAAGAAAAAAAATTAATAACGTGGGAGAGAGTGTTCTCTCTGGGACACTGTGATTCTTTTCTTCTATTGCTATTCAAATTTATTATAGTTTTGTTTTGTTTTTTTGCACTGTGGGTATTAAAATGGTTCTTTTCCCAAACCGTGAACACTGAGTGAGCAGATGTTGCAGATCAAAATGCTGGTCTGTTCCAAGCAGATTATACTTAGGGAAATATCCTTCACTTGTACAAATCAAGGTACATATACTTACTTTAACGGTGTTATACCCTTACAATAAATAAAGATTTTTGTTCAGAATAAGGAATATTTGCTGTCTTCCCAGGGCTTACTTTGGTAGTGGAGTCTCACTAGCAACAATAATTCAATCGCAGCTTTGGTGGAGTTGCAGTCATTGCTGAGCCATGGAAACTGGTTATCCATACCCAAAGAGAAATTCCCAATTAATAACAAATTCTCAAAGCTGATATCTGTCTAATTGGAACACTAGGGCCAAATTTGTATATGCATGATTTGAGTCAAAACTGGTAATTGTACGTAAAGAGCATGCACATACAGTGTCTGTATTTCTCTATAAAAATAAAATAATCATATTCATATTGGGCCCGTGGTTAATTATAGGTTTCCTTTTGGTGGGAAACAAAGATCTCTGGTCTTAGATCTAGGAAGCTGTGTTGAGCACTTTGAAACAATTTCTTTTTTTTAGCAACTGCTGAAGCAAACTTCCTTTTGCTTCCACATATACCTATGAACTATATTTCTCTTGTGGGTAGTAAATAGATATTGATTTTCTTCATAACAAAAGTACCTTATTACACTGATTAAACCGGAGGCCTTCCTTTATGATATAAAAAAGATGAAAATTGGTGAGCTAAAGAGGATTTATATTACAAAACTGTTTTGGTTTTTGTATTCATCAAGCTGTAATTCAAGCTTTGAATACAAAGTCTCTGCCTATTGCCCTTTTACACGGCAGCAATTGGCATTTAAAATAAATGCTGATATTATAATTATAAAAGCATTATGCCTTTTAGAGCTGTTAATAGTCACATTGCTTCATTTTTTTATTCTATATTTGTCAAAATCCTGACAACATACTCTGGAGCAGCGTAAGATTGAATGTTGATATTGTTACCCAACAAGAAGATTGATTACGTCTTAATAAGATGTATTCAGTGCACACTGCATGCAGTTATCATCTTAAATGAATGCAAGCATTTATTTAGCATGAACTGAAATTGTTTAAATCCTAAGAACTTTTCTTTCTGGTTAATGTTATATTATACAGGCATTAGTAGCAAACATGATGCAGTGGCACACTATTAATATATTAATATGTGTGAATACGTAGTTTATAAATAGAATTATGAATAAATATATGAGTACATTGTTATAGAAATTACTACTAAATAGCCACAAAATGATATACAACTCCCTCTTGGCATAACATTAACATAGTCTGAAAGGGTACTTAAAGTCCTTGCAAGAGTTTTGAACCATCTGTATAGTGTTTGCTTCCCAGCCAGTGTTTGTTTTGATCTCAGAAACTGTGAGTACTTTGTGCAAATTTAGCAATTTCTCTAAGTACTAGCAACTAAGCAACCACTTATTAAGCAACTTTGCTCTGGAAATGCGCTGCGTAGATCCCTTACCATGAACAGAGAGCCTTGGGTGAAGACCTAGCTGAGATCTGCTGCCAGAGAGGAGGTGCTGAAGAGGAATCATCTGAAGTCCTGATGCTTTAGAGGCCCCAGGGCCTCTATTTGGAGGCTCCAGTGTCGGTATTTGCAGACTTCAGCTTGGTCCTGATGCAGCCTGCAATCCACTGCTGCATCCAGGGATCCTAAGAGCCTCTAAAAGAAACTGCAAAATATACTGGTTTGGGTGGTAGGCTGATGATGTGAATCAAGAGAAAAGGGAAAAAAAATGGCATGATTGCTAAAACAATTCCTTTTCAGTGTCCATACCTACAATTTAAACAGGGTTGGTAAAAACAATATTGCAGAGGTCTGCAGGAAAATATTGGGAACTCCTGTTTAGACATCTTTGAATTGCAGAGCGAATGAAAGCCTAAAGTAGCCTAAAATTCTGAAGCCAGTCCATCCCACATGTTGCAAAGAAGATTAAGCCTTGATCCAAATTCTTTTTAGTTAGATTCCACTCCACAAATGGATTTTCAAGTGCCCGAGTGGGTCCTTCCAGAAAATATATTATTTTCATTTCCTGAAAATAACAAGGTATTGGGAAAACAGAAAGCATCATTTCAGTAATAGGCTTTCCAGTGTACCTTATATCCAAACTGCTCTAGCAATGAGCAGGACTTCAGTTTTTAGCCAGAATGGAGTGTCTTTCATGTAGATGCAGCCCATATGCCAACTTTCTGGTATTAGTGCACTTTAGTCCCAAGCAGTTTGGGTACCAGTGTCTAGCTTATGGAAGGCTTCTCATTCTCTTCTTTCTTATGAATCTGCATTCTTTATTCATCTTTCTTTTATATTCAAATAAAACATCTGATCAAAATCTGTGAACTTTAGAAGTTTAGCATTTCATTCTATATCAGGCACCTAAATAAATATCTTGATTTTCAGACAAGGCAAGAATCGAAGCCCCATTCCAGAGAATGCAGAGCTGTGAATGAATGCGCTGATTCACAATCAGCTCTGCCTGATTTAGGTGCCTAACTTCAGGAGATTGAAAAATTTGATGTGTCTGTTCTTGAGGATGCTCAATGGCAAACTACACTTTTTTCATACCTCCTCCCACACACCCAAATATAGAGTCACAGTGGGAGTTAAGTCTAGATAAGCAGCTAATCATTTGCTGCTTGCATAAAGTTCTTTAATACAGTCCTGACATTGATTTCTGCTTCTCATTTTGGTGCTACTTTTTCTCATTTTTTATCAGGTCATTAAGTCAACCTTTAATCAACCTCAGTTATCCCTTGTAACGTTTACACTCGAGGACCTTGTACTCCATAATTCATCAATGGAGATAACTATGGAAATGACTTTTCTCTTTTGAATCTATGGGCCACGTTTGGCCATGGTGGTCCAAAAAGTGGACACTTCATTTGAATAACTAAAGATAAGCAGAAAGAAGCTAGGTCTTGGTGAAAACATCAGGTCCCAGAATTGCTGCACTTCCTTGCTGAGTGGAGCTACACTGATAGTTTTTTATTGTACCTCTAGGAAAATCATGAGGATATTAAAAAAAAAAAAAAAAAAAAA